>JANHGD010006077.1:18393-29945 GCA_027560375.1 Imantodes cenchoa
AATACGGACCATCAATATAAGGGAATTCTTCTACTACTACAGCATTTTATGTGGACATGGATTGGGGCCTTAACTGTGAATAATGAGAATGGGGGGAAATTTGTACAAAATGTGATCTCCATGTTTGCCCAGGGAGGAATCTGCTTTGACTTATTGAAAGATTTCCTAACCTTTCTTATTCCACTGACATTTTCAATACAGTGAAAGATGGGATAAAAGTCTACAGTGTGGTCATGAACAGCACTGTCAATTCAGTGCTAGTTCAAGGTGAAATTGAGATAATGATAGTTTTGAGAATGATTCCCTCAATTTTAAAATTTGAAGAGATGCCATTACAAGGAAATAGTAAAATCTGGATCATGACAGCGCAAATGGATTTCACATCTCTTCCTTTCCAGAGATGGGAAGATCTAGATTTTCTCCATGGTGCTCTTTCCTTTGCAGTTCATTCAAGAGAAGTCCCAGAGTTTCGAGAATTTCTTCAGACGAAAAAACCTAATTCCACCCAAGAAGATGGCTTTATTAGAGTTTTCTGGAAGGAGGCTTTTGGGTGCATGTTCTCAAATTCCATGATGGATGAGAAACACAACTCTGTGATGGATAATCAACCAGTCTGCACTGGTGAGGAAAAGCTAGAGACTCTCCCAGCATCTGTTTTTGAAATGGCCATGACTGGCCACAGCTATAGCATCTACAATGCAATCTATATTTTGGCACAGGCAAAACATGTTGCTCATTCAACTTCCTTCAAACGTAGAGCAAAAATAGGCAAAGTAAGACTTATTGAATTTCTCAAACTTCACCCATGGAAGGTAATGTCTCAAGGATTCTGACAAGTGTCAAGTATGTAGACTTTTCCCATGTCATCCAACAGCTAAATTAAATGTTTACTTCAATATCATTTTGCTTTTGGACATAGTGTATTTATCCTCCTCTAAAAGCCTTAAATAAGGTTTTTATAAAGGGAGAGTATCAAGGGGAAAAAAACAGATTTTCTTTCCAGAAGTTTCCCTTCTCTCTATTTATGTTAATATACTTCAGACACACTGGAAACACTATTCCAGTACTGCAATGCAGAAAACAGCCTGATATTTTCTAATATTTTCATTTCCTTTTTTTAAAATGAATTTTGGAATTTTTTTAACTGATTTTAATTATTAAATAGCATATTTTCTAATTAGTGATTGCATTATCATCATTGTCACCCTCATTATAATCAATTGTATGCCTAGAACCATATAAAAATTAGGTATTATTATTTTCTCTTTTTAGCTTTCATAAGGGGGAGTGAGTTTTTTTAGAAGTGTTCAAATGACAGCATGCAAGAATCATCTAGCAAAACAGTTCAATTTCTTTCTTCCCCTTTTATCTGTGACATTTAATTCTTCTCACCCTCATCGTGATAGATGTTTGCCCCCTGTGGTCAGATAACTAGGAACAAAGGAGAGCCAAACACTGCAGAAAATCAGCATGCTGAAGGTGATAAATTTAGCTTAGTTAAAAGAGTCTGGTAATTTCCTAGCAAAGAAAGCTAAAGTAAAGCTGATAAGGGCTAGGAGGCCCATAAAGCCCAGGACACAATACAACATGACAAAGGAGTTTTCATTACTTCAAGAACAATTTCTTCTGCCATTAAGTGCATATTGAAAACAGGGAATGGAGGAGAAGTCAACAGCCAGACAGTACAAAGAACTATTTGAATGAAGGAGCAGAAAAATACAATGGAAATGCCCAATCTTTTCCCCATCCATTTCCTCATAGTAGACTTTGGTTGGGTGGCCATGAAAGCTAAAATCATGATGGTGGTTTTTGCTAACACGCATGATACAGCTACAGTAAATATTATACCAAAAGTACTTTGTCGGAGGACACATATCACTTTATGAGGTTTGCCAATAAAGAGTAAAGCACAAAGGAATGAAAGCAGAAGTGACATGAGAAGTATGTAGGTGAGATTTCAGTTGTTGGCCTTGACAATGGGAATGTCCTGGTACTTAATGAAGATACCCAGAACCAACAATACAATTGCAGAAGACGTAACAGAACAAATGGCTAAGATGGTCCCCATTGATTCTTCATAGGTTAGGAAGGTTATAGTTTTTGAAAGACATGAATTCTGATCCTTGTTTGGATACTGATCTTCTGGACATGAAAAACAATCATCCATATCTAGGAGAAAAAAACCACTCTGGTTAGAAAGATAGTTGCATGAATTAAAATTAAAATGCTGCTACCCTTCAAAAAGACCTTGACTATGTGTCAGAATGGTGAAACAATTGGCAACTTCAAACCTCAATCAACAAATGCTCTGTCTTGCACATTGGCAAAAAATAAATAAATCAGAACACAAAATACAAGCTGGGTGGATATGACCTCATAGACGACCCTCACTCTGCCAAGGACCTTGGAGTACTCATCTCAAATTATCTAAGTGCCAGAGCCCACTGTAACAGCATTGCCAAAAAGGCATTAAGAGTTGTTAACCTAATCTTGCATAGCTTCTTCTCCGGCAATATTGAACTGCAAACTAGGGCATACAAAACTTTTGCTAGACCAATCCTTGAATACAGCTCATCTGTCTGGAACCTGCACTGCATAACAGACATTAATAAAATCAAGTGAGTCCAGAGATATTTCATGAGAAGAGTCCTCTACGCCTCTTGAAATTTTAGGCTTAGACAACTTAGAACACTGGCATCTATGATACGACCTAAGTGTAGCACATAAAATTATCTGCTACAATGTCCTACCTCAATGAATACTTCAGCTTCAACCACAACAATACACGAGCACCCAATAGATACAAACTTATGGTAAACTTCTCCAAACTGGATTGCAGAATACATACATACATACACATACACACATGTATGCGTGCTTATTATATTATACATATATTAAAATTCAATAGGCAAATTCTTGAAATTCAAATTCTTGAAATTCAAATTCTTGAAATTCAAGTGCCTTGATCAACTTGTTGCTTTGGCTAGAAAGTACAAAGAGAGAAAAAGAAAAAGAAAGAGAAAGGAGACAAACTATTTTAGTTGTTTTTTCTTTCTTTCTTTTACATTCTCTCTCCCTCTGCCACACAAAATTTGGCATTATGTTTTATATTTCACACTATATGTACTTGAAAATTATATACACACACACATACACATATGTAGACCAGGGGGGGGGTTCCTCCCAGTTCCTCCCAGTTCTCCCAAACTGGTAGTGAGCCATTGGTGATGTCACAATGATGTCACTGACCTGGTTCGGTTGGTGCTGGTCCATAGGCGCCGCCATCTTTTTTATTTTTAAAAAATTCTTTTTATTTTTTTTCTTTATTTTTCTTTTGAGCATGTGCAGAAGCAGAGTTTCCGGCACTGTGCACGCAGTCACCATCTTGTTTTCGGCTTCTTTTTTTTTTTAAATGGGATTTTTCGGCACTGCGCAAAGAGCACACGCGCCCATATGGCACTCCCACGCAGCACGGGAGGAAGCGAACCGGCAGCGAGGTAAGTTAGAACTCACCCCTGATGTAGACATACATAGTGGTAATATTCTGTAAAATTGTTATTTGGTCAGCAATTGCAGGAGGCAATGACTTGTCCTACAGATATGTAATTGATAAGTCAGATGACTGCAGGATTTTTCCAAGCTTAAATCGGGAGGATTCAGTTCGCCTAAGCATAAATAAAAGCACTGAATGATTTGCAGTGTAGCATAGTAAAATGGGTTGGCTGATCTAAAACAATGACCACTATTAAATTAGGCAGCAATCCTGTACAAGGAAGAGCACATATAAGTCCAATGATTATTGGACTTAAGCCAGATATAACATCTACAGAAGCCACACAGAAAAGACCTGTGTATTCATACATTTTCACTTGCAGCACTTTGCCGATTTCTAAAATTTACATAATACTGAACAGTATCTTGCTTACATCCCCTCTTGGCTCTTACTGGCTCTTACTATCTTGGTTGTTATATATATACTAGAATATATCTTTTTTCCCCCCTTCAAGAAAGCTATCAAATGGGTGCCTCTGGGATGTTAATTTTTTTTAACAATAGTAAGTAAAGATGATTAAGCAACTAAACAACGGATCTGTGAGGAAAAAATGCATTTCTTCTCCGTTTGTTTCATTGATTCTTACTGAAATTTCAAGGGGTGGAGAGAATCCTTAGCCAAGAGCCAACAGGTTTTATGCAAAACAGTTTTCTCTCTCTCTCTCTCTCTATATATATATATATATATTAATATTATTATTATGTGATGAAGAACAAAAACCCTTTCTAGCAATTGAGAAGGAAGGAAACGTGAAAACCAAGACAAAATATACTGAGAGAGATTTGTTGCTTCTAACAATGCAATACATTCTAGAAAATGAGGAATAAAGCCACAATTTGGAATGGATCAGACCTTTGTCAAGTTAGATCATTAGTTTTACCTGGTCCAGTAGTTTTTGATGGCAGCTGCTAGAGTTTTAGAAAGCTTGTTTTTTTTAGATAGATGTCATCCCCACTAAGTACACCAAACCAGGAAATAAAGGCATGGAAAACTAGACTGTTCCTTTCTTGGGATTGGCAATCATGATCATCATCATCATCATCATCATCACCACCACCATAACCACCACCACCATCTGCAAATCTAACCATACATTATCCACACATTACAATAACAATGCAAGTGGAAACAAGTTGAACTGGATGATTTGAACTGAGAAACAAGAGAGCTAATAACTATTCACTATATTCATCCCTGTGGTGATACTGATTATTACCTGCTCCACAGAATTGCAGACAGAGGTTGACTTCAGGGCAAACAAACAGTTGAAGAAAACTGCATTAGCTGATTTTGTAAAAGACATTAAGACATGCATTGCTTCAAGTTAAAACTTGGAAATTACTAAATGTGCAGGAAACAAAACATGATTATAGAAATAATCATGTGTGTGTGTGTGGGGAGAAATACAAACAGAATGGTGGCAAGGAAAAGCATTATATGGTCAATTTCTACAAAAAATCAAGGGTGAAAGAGATAAAGACAAAATCCGGCAACAGCATACAACTGAAACAACAACAACAACAGCAGCAGCAGCAGCAGCAGCAGCAGCAACAAATCTGAAGGCTTGATTTTATCTGCTTAAGAACTCTTGCACTCTATTTGAACTCTTGCACTCAAGGCCAGAATTGAAAAATTCCCAAATGATTCAAAGTCTAGCTTATGCAAAGAAACAGAAAAAAAAAAAGTAGATCATACTCAGCTCAGAAGGTTGCACAAACTGGTTATAAACAATGACATAATATAGTTGTCCAAACAATTCACCGGAACATGTGTAAAAATGATCATTTGCCAGTAATGAAAAATTGGTGGGAACATAGAGCTGAAAAAGTAATTGAAAATGAACAGCTTGACGTTTTGTGTGATTTCTGAATATGAACTAATAAAGATTTGGCTAACAATACAATAGACTTAATTGCAATTGAAAATTGTGCGTAATTGATGTGGCAATACCAGGAAATAATAGAATAGAAGACAAAGAGTTGGAGAAGATCACAAAGTATCAAGATCTGAAAATCGAAATTGAAATATTATGGCACAATAGCAATAGCACATAATCTTATATATCACCCTATAGTGCTTTACAGTACTCTCTGAGTGGTTTATAATGTCAACATATTGTTCTCAACAATCTGGGCCTCCTCATTTTAATTACCTCAGAAAAATGGAAGGCTGAGTCAATATTGAGCCATATCAGGATCAAACTCCAGCCTGTGAGCAGAGTTTGCCTACAATACTGCATTATAACCACTGCTCCACCAGGCTCTGGCCATGTGTTCCCAGTGGTTATCGATACACTGGGTGCCATACCCAAAAGAGTAGATGGCACTTAGAATTATGTACATTGACAGAATTTCCATCTGTCAATTACAAAAGGACTCATTGCTTGGATCTGCAAATATACTATACCAATACATTACGGGTTAGTATGCCAGAAAGCACACCAAGATATTTTTTTCCAAAGTGTCTTGAGAGCAACAAGACATTCAGAAATGTTTCTGTTAAGGTGAGGTATTTACCTACATATTTTGTTTACTTGTCAGAACTGCTAAGCCAGAGATATAGATCCCACATCCTTATATACCCTCCACCTGATGAAAGCATCTTTCTGCAAAAGTGTATTCCAAATTATAATAGTTCATGTTGCAGCAGTGGTTAAATACATGGCTAGTAATCATTTTCACTAGATTTAACTGATTTAAGTATAATTACATTTCACTTTATAATTGTCTGCATACCATCTACTCCATAAAGGTAAAGGTTCCCCTCGCACATATGTGCTAGTCATTTCTGATTTTAGAGGGCGGTGCTCATCTCCATTTCAAAGCCAAAGAGCCAGCACTGTCCGAAGACGTCTCCATGGTCATGTGGCCGGCATGAGTAAATGGCAAAGGCGCATGGAATGCTGTTACCTTCCCACCAAAGGTGGTCCCTATTTTTCTACTTGCATTTTTTACGTGCTTTTGAACTGCTAGGTTTGCAGAAGCTGGGACAAGTAACGGGCGCTCACTCCGTTACGCAGCACTAGGGATTCGAACTGCTGAACTGCTGACCTTCCAATCGACAAGCTCAGCGTCTTAGCCACTGAGCCACTGCGTCCCTTCATCTACTCCATGGACAATATAAAAAAACACCAGCCACTATGAAAAATAGAAGTACAGGGAATAATAAAAACAGTTTCTTCCCTGTCTCTGGGTTCCTGATCTTTTTACCTCCAGTAGGGTTGGGATCCTCAGCATCTCCTCCTTCAGCGAAAATACCTGATAGATTGAATTCTTTGGAGAAATGGGCTCCAAAGACATCCCTCTCTTCTTAACACATTTTCTTTTGGAGGATGGGCTACCACTATGCCACTCAGAAAGGCATGTTGCCTTTGTCTCCCTCCAAATGCAGCACTAACAAAACTCAACAATAGACTTTTAGCAGATACAAGAATGACATCCCAGTAATTTTTTACGTGTAATACTATCCATAAGACTTCAAATATCATCTCAGGCAAGAGAAATGAAGCATTTTATAGGCCATAGATTATACATTCAGTTTAATTTATTGGTGCCTACTGTGTTTGTTGCAGTAACAGTATTATTTGGCTGGATGAATGGAGTTCATTCCAAGCCAATGAGGTAGCAATAAAGACTGGGGTTGCTTGACCTTTGCTAGTTGTCTTGCTATTTTTATGCAACAATTATAGTTTCGGTTATTTACTTTCTATCCATGTTTAGTTGCGGAAGAAATAAATATTCCCACTGAGAGCAATGGAGTAGTAATATTCATTTTCAAAAATGGATTCTGCAACTTTTGACTGCTGTTCCCCTTTTCCACCTACTGAACCTTTGCTCATCCAGATGTTGATTATATATATTTTTCCCCACAGAGAGTAAATCAGTGAATTGTATATAAAGACAATGTGGCATAATTGTCTGTACTAGTGGTGAAAAATAGCTGTGTAGAAAATCCAACTGGCTGATTGCCACAGTACCTTCCTTTTCATGAAGTGTTTACAAACATTATTTTCACAGGAGAAATAAAGTTAGCTCCAGTGCAATTAAACAAGTGATTATTTGGGGACTGTGAGGAATCCATCATGCTAATATCAGCAATATACTGGAAACAAGCCTGGTCTGGTTTACAATAATATTAGGCCACAAGGTCTTGAAAATACATTCATTATTAAAAGCTTTCTCTAATGCAGAAAGAGTGACACAATTAAAGACGATGAATTGATTTTGCCAGTGACACTTCTCATTGGACGTTGCAAAAGCTGTTTACCTATGGGAAATGAATGAAACTAATATGACCCAAGATATCACTATGGGGAAAAACATTAACCTCATCTGATGACATACTTTAGCACATTATAAACAAATTACTTCTATACAATATTTGGAAAGATATTCTGCTTCTATTGGGTCCCCATTCATTGAGGTGCCCCCTCAAGCAACATTTTGACGAGAGCCGAGGTGGCGCAGCAGTTAGAGTGCAGTACTGCAGGCTACTTTAGCTGACTGTGTTCAGCAGTTCAGCTGTTCAAATCTCACCGGCTCAGGGTTGACTCAGCGTTCCATCCTTCTGAGGTAAGTAAATGAGGACCCGGATTGTTGGGGGCAATATAAATATATACATTGCTTAATGATGGTAAACCGCTTTAGAGAGTGCTTGTACTTATGGTGGTATATAAGTCTCACTAATAAATAATAAATAAGCAGAAGAACAAAACTGAAATGATTCTAAATGGATATTGGAATTATAATTTATTCCAGTAGCCAGTTGGGCCTATTATCTCTTCTTCATGTTATGCCATCATTTCTTTCTAAAATGAATATCTGATTATACAGTGCCTGATAATTTGATAACAGAGTATGGGAAATCTTGAGCTAAGCAAATGGTTAAATCAAAGATTTGTTTTCAATACTCTCCAACCACCAGAAGAAGTTACCGACCCGTCTTGGATCGTAAAAGTCATTTTAATTTAAGGGCAGACCTAAATGCTATCCCCTTAACAGGCTCAAAATAAATATTCCATATTTAGCAGCACAGCACCTTCAGAAGAGTTTCAGGTGAACATTTCAGCAACTATCTTACTCTCACTTGTGGTAGTTGTTCTTGGAACAAAACCAGAGAATAGTTTTATGGCATCATAAGAACTTTGCACTCCCTCAAATTTGTGTGAGAATTGTGATAATGCCAGCTTCTCTAGGAAGCTTATAATTATAGGGCCAAAGGATAAAAAATGATGAGAGAGAGAGGGTGGAGGGGAGAGAAGACAGTCTTTTAATGGCACTATATGACAACCTGGCATCCATCCAGAATTCTCAGCTAACACAGCCAATTTGATTAGAAATTCTAGCATCTGAAATTCTAACACATTTGGAGAAGGTATCTGGTTAGGGGTGGCTGTGTTATGAGAAAGATAAAAACAGTTAATGAAACTTGCAAAGTCAGATCAAGTGCAGTGTAAATCACTCCTACATTAGTTCCTTCTAATATTTAACTGACAGTAACAAAGTCCACGATCCCTGCTCTTCTTTGAATATTGCTACATGAACTCTTTGTAATGTTCCACCACAGCTTGTCTGTTGGGATTGGTGAGTAATGGAGAACCCTGAATCAAAGGGATATGGCCATTTAATATGAGACGCTCCTGCTGTTAAAGGGCAAGGAATGAATCAATACAGTGATTACATATTTGCAAAGCAGGTAGATGTTTAAACTGCTTGCAGTAGAGGGTACAAGTTATGTGGGCAGTGAGTCATAAGAGAATCTTCCCATGCATTGCTAGCAAAAAAGAAATACCATATAAGAACAATAGAGTTACCCAGGCTGTATAACAACAGAAGAACATTTGACCGCACACTTTTAAACAGAAATGCCAAGAGATCTTTTCTTCTAGAGTAGTCAGTAGAAGGATATTCAATGAATCTTGAAATAAACCTCTCCTTTTCTGCAAACCATGCAAATGTCCAAAGCTATGCAAGCAATAAAAGAGACCAAAGCCAGAGGAGGGTAAAAAAAAAGAAGAAGAAACTAATAATCCTTTTTTCTAGTGATATTTTCAAAAGCCCTCTTGAATCAGCAGAGGTAAACAGTCTTTAGAATCTATGGCTAAGTACGAATACATCAGTACACTGAAGCCCAGAGTTGCAAGTAATAGGATGTACAATGTCTGTGGTTGACAAGACGCTGATCAGGAATGGTTCAGTCAATTGTTTTAATAGCTAATCATTTCAAGCTAGTGACCTTATAGCCTACGTACAAAAACACAGAGGGTCCTTGGAACATCTTTAAGAGTTTATCTGCTGTAAAGGGTCATTTTATTTTATTGTTTTAAGTTAAGGTGTGATTGCCTGTCTTCTCTGCAGACAATATTTATAACCGGAAAAACACTCTAAAGATCTGTTTAAAATTAATGTCTCGACTAAAGCTTCATAGCTTTTCAAGCATGAAGCTTGCTACTTTTAAGAAGGCCTTGATTAGCAAATTTCAAAGGGGGATCAAAACCTGAGGAAAAAACCCACAAATATTTAAAGGAGGATGTCATCTCTCTCTTTTGTACAAAAGAGAAATGGGAAATGTAATTCTCTTTCATTTATCTGAGCATGTACAAATTAGTTTCAGAAGCAATTCTGTGGCAATTACAACCATCTCCAATGGATTAGATTTTGCAAAATATCCAGATTGCTCCTACTGCTTTCTTTCTTTTTTATTTGATGTTGGAGCAATTTATAATCTCCAATCATTTTGGTTTTGATTAAATTTAATACATACATACGTAGAGACAGACTTGCCCATCATGCTGTTCCCTTATGAGGTGAACAACATTATGCAAAGTGTAAAAAGAAGAGATGAGAATATATTATAGAAAAAAATGGAGGCAGGAGTTACAATGAAAAGTAAATCTAATTAATTCTAATTTATCTCATACCTCCTGTACTTTACTAGCCATTAGAAATTGTTCTTGCTTCCACATCAGTACATAAGTAAGACACTGACCTTTAAATTTCTTATTTGTCTGTTTTGAGGACCAAATCTGATTCTAATACAGTGTTCTCCTTCCTCTTAACTCATTCACACTTTCTTCACATATTTATTTTGCAATTTAATCCTCATTCATTTTTTTTCCATTCCTCATCATGCTTCTTTCCTAGGGGTGACTCACTTTTATATTCAGTTCATATTCATTTATAACCCATTCATTTTCAGCTCAATCCCTTCACTTTTTTTAAAACCACACAAACTACTTAAGTACCACATTTTCACCGCATCCAACTTTTATCTTTCCCTTGAGATAGTCAACTCTCTCTTCCCTATCGAATTCTCACTTCCATATGTCAAAGAGGCCAGTCAAATGCATTGAGTTTATTCTTAGGTAAATTGGTTTAGGATTGCTGCATTAAGTTGATAGTCCTATGCTCTGTCTTTTATTTCTAAATATATCTTGGATGACGATGTTAAAAAAAAAAAATCTACCATAACAGATTTGAAGGGAACAATATGTGATCTTCCAAATGGACTCCATCACCAAACAAACAGTACTGAACCTGTTGACCTTGCAATTTGTATTTTTCTCCATTCAAATATTCACTATCAACAGCATATTTTTAGAAAATGTACCTCTAAAAGAATATATATTTGTATGGGTGAGGGAGTAAAAATTAGAAGACCTTGTGACCCGTAATGTACCTGAATGTGCAGTGATTGTATTTCAAAAAGTGTACTTTAGATGTATAACTGTGTCAACTATAATATAACTATATTTATGAATTGGGAATGTTTTTTTTTTCTGTTTTTTTAATTCATGTTACACACCGCAAGCAAATGCTCAAAAGACAGAATAAAATAATGGACAAGCCTGAAAGTCTTACAAAGATTTAAACGTATCTGCATCTCAGTCTTTTGTAACTTACAATCCAAACCACTGATTCTATTTATTTATTTATTTTATTTATTTATTTTGTCAAGCACATACAAGATAGAAAATATTGATATAAGCATAAACATT
>JANHGD010006080.1:21031-32327 GCA_027560375.1 Imantodes cenchoa
TTGTTGGGGGCAATATGCTGATTCTGTAAACCGTTTAGAGAGGGCTGTAAAGCACTATGAAGCGGTATATAAGTCTAGGTGCTATTGCTATTGCTATTTTTATACTTCCAAATCATGTTTCTAATCACATTGACCAATCATTTAGACTTCAGTTGGAGTGTATTTCCTACCATCACTGTGAACCTGGCTTAGATTTGTGTCACTCTGGTACATTCCCTCTACTACTTTAAAATATCAGCCTCCGTTGTCTGACCATTTCTATGCTGCTGCTTTATATTACATGCCTACTTTACAATAAGAAGCTATATGAAGTCATTTCAAATTACACTCTTGTCACCCTCAGGTTCAGGAACCCATACCAGGCTGCTGTATTGCAATTTCTTCTGACATGTAATCTTGGAAACTGAAATCAGAAGGGTGGTTCATGAAAGTAAATGAGAGTATACACAAACATTTATTTCAGTGGGAAGGAAATGGTCCTATCCATGATCCAGTGATGTGGAAAACCAGACAATTGAACCAGAGAATATTCTATAAAGTTACAAGGTGCTGAAATACAAAAGTCTCAAAATCAAGATTCCCAAAGCAAGATTACAGTAAGAGGGGTAAAATTGGGATGGCTAGACTGGTTCAGCCTGGTTCACTAATGGTATAAAAATGGAAGAAAAGTTGCACTAATAGATAATATGAGCACCAATAAGAAAATAAGACAAAACACTGGCTTAGGAAATAATACCAAGCCCTATGGTAGATATGGAAGGAAACAGAAAATCCATTGCATAGAGAAATATTTTTTTGCATACTTCTTGCCTTTGGCTCTGTGTTCCACTGAGATGATTCTTCCAGCTTCACTTTTTACTGACTGTGTTTGTTCTTATCCTAAACCACACGTGTCAAACTCACGGCAACAGGTGGCCATCACGTGACATTTCATGATGTTTTTCTCATTCGTAAAGCTGGGGTGGGCGTGGCCTGCATGTGATGCATCCGGACACCAGTTTTCCACCCGTGTCCTAATCCATGAGCTAATATCTGCCCTGATCAGCATTTCTTCTTCTGTCTCTTCATCAGTATTTAAAGTGGGTATTTTCTGTTAAGGTTTTGGGGTCACTTGCTAGGCCTGATCATTCTGTCCCAGAAGTATCTGAGAAATTGTAATAAGGAACAAAAGTGCCAGCTAGCTTGTTGCTGAGCATCCTTTCTTTGCAAGGAAAGCATTTGGGATGATTGTTTTAGCTATCTAACGGAATGCTAGTTCTAGATCCAGAATAAAGAATTATTTCTTTTCTATGGTGAAATGCAGCTGATGCAGAAAACAAGCATGCCGATGATAGTTCATGCAGGGGGGACGGATCTTTTTTCTTTGTTCAGTCATTTGAAGCTTTAAAAAGACAAAACAAAAGCAAGCAGAAATTTGGAAGAGAAAGCCAAATGGTTAGGCTTAAAATGCACAGTTACTAATTTTTATTTATGGACAGAAGGAATTTAAGATCTATACAAATGAATTAGAACATCCTTACAGCAAGTAATTTCAACAGGGATCAAATTTTTGAAGCCGTCTCTACATTGTGGGTAAGGCTTGGGATATAAAGAGCAAAACCATTCCTTAATCATGCAGAGGCTTAAGACATCAATTGTGCCCTTTAGATTTCTGAAAACTGTATGAAAAAGAAAGAAAAGAAAAGAAAGAAAAAAGACTACTTTAAAAATGTTTTGAAGTTTGAAAGGGACAAGAGTTAATACACCTTCTTCAAATCCTTGCAATCTCACCCAAGTGCTATAAATATTCAGTTCTGCCCATTCTTAAGTCATCTTAATCAGTGGTGGGATTCAAATTTTTTTACTACCAGTTCTGTAGGCTTCGCTTGGTGGGCATGGCATGGTTTGGTGGGTTGGTGGGTGTGGCAGGGGAAAGATACTGTAAAATTTCTGTTTCCACCCCACTTCAGGGAAAGGATACTGCAAAAAATCTCCATTCCCTCCTCACTCAGTCAGAGGTGGTATTTACCAGTTCTCCGAACTATTCAAAATTTCCGCTACCAGTTTTCCGAACTACTCAAAATTTCTGCTACCGGTTCTCCAGAACTGGTCAGAACCTGCTGAAACCCACCTCTGGTTAATGTCTCTAAATGCTTGTTATCTTCTGTGGTGTCGTCCAATTCAAAAATATTGGTCCATTTCTACTTTCTCAGCAGTTTGCATCCCAGATATGTATGTAAGATTAGTGTACTACATACACTGGTTTTTAAGGCATTTACACAACTTGATAATCCAATCACTAACAGTCAGTAGTTTGGTTCTCTTTCTTTTCTTTTCTCAAGCAGGATTTTTGTCTTGCTTTTTAATGATACTTTTCCATATCACTAGTAAGAGTTCACTTTATAAATCCGTTTCCAAATATGTGGTCATGCCTACAAAAACAGCCTTCCAAGGAAAAGGACAATTCATTTCTATACATTTCTGTAATTTTAAAAGAAAAAAAATATTCAGACTCATTTTGAACAATTTTTGTATTATTACAATTAGAATACGTTTGCTTTGTAACCACTTGGAAAGAGCTTAAATTTCAGAGTTTCAGGCTCAGCTGGGAAATTGTGGGGGGAAAATAACCAAAGAAAGTAATGTCATGAAAACTGCATGGATATGATTATTTACAACTAGTTAAGCTCAACTCAAAGGTGACTTTGAGTTCAAGCCATGATGCAATGTTATTTAAATCAGTTTAAGGTTAAAATTGATTTAAAATGTTTTTCAATAGGTCTTCCAGTAAAAAGAAGAAGAAGGGTGACCTACATTTTACATCTTAAAGCTCTGTGCTTTAAACATAATTTTATGCACTAGTTATTAAAGAATTAGCAAAAGCCTAAGGATATCAGTATGGTAAGTAAGTTGCTTTTCCTGGATTATTTCCAATGTGTGTTCAAATTCAGCCAAAGTCCCTTTACGTATCAGAAAATGAACAAGAAATAAGAAAGATAGAAATGAGCTCACAGCCTTCCAGTACCCCAAACTATACATGAAGGGAATAAGGGAATACTGCAAAAACTTTGAATTTTGGGAGAATTTGAAGATTCTTTTCATTGGAAATAATCCTCTTTCTATTCTAATCTTGGTTTCCTTACTTTGGGGAATCCTGGAAGCAAAACAGAAGGTTTTTTCTCTTTCTCTCTTGAATAATAATTTCAGCGCAACCTTAAGAAAACATTAGAACCATGGTTTCTCCATGTACATTTCAGATTACATGCAGAAAAGTGGTATCTTTTTTTCTATGCATCTGATTTTCTGATCAGTGATCATAATAATTAACCGACACAAAGGGAGCTCATCCAGATGTCTCTAGGACACAACGGTACAAAAAGCATTGCGTAAGAAACATTATCAAAATGGCTTTAAATTAAAATTATAAACAAATTGGGACAATATGGTATATGCTATGCTGATTTTAAAAATCTAGATGACCTGAATGAAATATTTATACAGATGGAATATTAATACTTAAATTAATCAAGAAACCCAAAGGATATGGTTGTCATCAAAACAATACTGCCCTTAAACATTTCTTTAATTTTTTCAGTAGATGGGAATATTAATAATTCTGATTGGTATCTATTTTTAAACAATATGTTTTATTTCAATTAAATCTGTGTCAGTCTAGCATAATAAAGGTAAAGCTCTCCTTATATTGAGTTCAACTAAAGTTGAACTGCTTGCTAACTGGGTTCAACTGCTTGCTAATGTCATGTATATATCCTTGTACTGTACTTTTTAGACTATAAGACTATTAGACGCCTATCAGCTGTTCTAGGTGGTGATCGGTGGCAAACAGGTGGTGGCGAACAGGCAGCAGTGAATGGGTCACAGTGGTGGCAAACCGGCAGTGGCAAATGGGCAGCGGCAAATGGATGGTAGTGAATGTTTGGTGGCAAACGGACCATGGTGAATGGGCTATGGCAACGGCAAATGGGCCATGGCGAATGGACCATGGCGGAAAACAGGCTACGGTGGTGGCAAATGGATGGCAGCAAACAGGCAGTGGCGAACAGGCCATGGCAATCCCCGCCGCCTAGAACAGCTGATTGGTGGTATTCTGGGAGGCTGATCCAACCGCCAATCAGCTGCTTGGCAGCAAAGGCTGCAGTGTCCCCTGGTGGTGGCAGCAGCTCAGCTCAATTGACCGGTGGTAGGCTCAATGGAGCAGAGCCCTGACGAGCCACATGCTGGGGCTGCAAAAATGTGCTGAAGCTGACCAGGCTGTTTTCTGTTTGCTGCAAGGCCGCTAGCCAGATGAATACCGGATGGATGTTGGTAGATAGAGGCAGATTTTTTTTCTTGTTTTCCTCCTCTATAGCTAATGTGCGTCTTATAGTCTGGAGTGTCTTATAGTCTGAAAAATACAGTAGTTTTCTGAAAACAATATACAGTCATTCTTTTCTTTCAGGAAATATATTTCTCACTTCCTAGTCTAATTTATAGTCTTAGTATTTCCTGATGAGCTACTATCTGAATGTTAATCAGAAATGATCCTGCTTAGCTTTTCAAGGTCTGTCTATACATTATTGCCTGAACATTACATTTCCCATTCTATTATTCACTATTTTCTATAGAACGATTATTTACTCTCACTGAGAAAAATTAGCTTTGATATAAGGAATATGGAAAAAATAGGGATAAATCCAAGAATTCAAAACTTCTATGCTATCTTTGAGAGAAATAAAATGAAAACAGGAGGGAGGGAGAGTGAAATGGAGAAAGAATAAATGGGATTTGGTGATAGTGAGAACTATGAAGTCCTATTTCAGTCCCTATTCCCTTTTAGCAGGGCTGACGTTTATCAGTATCTCCCTCCATCAGTCTCAGATTTTTTAGTTTGTTTCTTCATCACTTATTTGCTATGCAAACGTGACTTGGTATGTGGCATTGACTTTTGTTTTTGTCTGATTGTTATGCCTTAATATTATTCTTTTTATCTGCATATTGACATGAAACCATAGTGGACACAGAGGTAATTTATAAAAGTGCATCCACTTGCACACCCACACGTACATATTTTCTCTTATTACTCATAGTCATTGTAAAATGAAATATCATTTTGAGCTTTTTTCCTTTTATTGCAGCTGTTTTTAATTATCATATTTTTCAGAGTATAAGACGCACCTTTTTCCCCCCTAAAAGAGAGTGGAAATGTCGGTGCATCTTATACATTGAATACAGACATTTTTGGCCTCCCGAAGCCCTGAACTGCGTCCCATTTTTGCGAAAAATGGGCCTGTTTTTTTTGCAAAAATGGGGTGTGCAGAGGGTTTGGAAGGCCTGAAGCTCCTGGGGGCTTGGGAAAGGCAAAAACACCCCCAGCCACAAGAGTACTCTACAAGCCTCCCAAACCCTCTGCGCACCTTGTTTTTTGCAAAAACGGGCCATTTTCCACAAAAACGGGGGCATTTTTGTCTTTCCCCAGCCTCCAAGAGCTCTCTGCAGGCCTCCCAAACCCTCTGTCGATCCAATTTTTGCAAAAAAACGGGTGAAAAATGGGTCCATTTTTGTGAAAAATTGGGTGCACAGAGGTTTGGGAGGCCTGCAGAGTGCTCCTAGGGGCTGGGGGAAGGCAACCCCCCCTATTTTTGCAAAAAAGGGCCCATTTTTGCAAAAAACAAGGCGCGCAGAGGGTTTGGGAGGCTTGTAGAGTACTCTTGGGGCCGGGGAGGACAAAAACCTTTTTCTTACTTACCTCTTTGAATTCTCAGTGCGTCTTATACACCGTTGTGTCTTATAGTTCAAAAAATATGGTAACTGGCAGAGTAGAACCACTGCTTTTACATACGTATGAACAAAAAACACATATCACCACACACACAAACACACCTACATCGTGTGTAGTAAAAGCTTCTGCTCTTCTTCCTTTACCTGCCAGCAAATGGGATGTAAACCCATGCTCTAATGGTTTCTGTTACAATTTGTGTATAGCTGGATATTTTTCATACTCATGAAAATGTTCCAATTTTTTACAGAATGACAGATAGATGTAATCAGTCCCACTGAGCAGCAGAAATTGTGTTAATGTTATCATTATCTCTTAAGCAAATTGGACTTTGATAAGCTCAGATACTGCTTGAAACCAAATTCATCCATCAACAGGACATATTGCTCTACTTTTGCTTTGTGTAATAACACAACTAGAGAACAGTCTTTTGGACAAATTCCAGACTAGATTGGCTCTTGATTCATGGGTAGTGCATTGGATGAAATGTAACCCCATGATTTTACAGAAGTAAAATGTTCTAAACTATGTTTTTAAAATAAATAATCATTGCCACTAATAGAAATATATACATTTCAATTGAATGAAAATAACCAATAGAGCGGCAGTGGTTATAGGGCAATATCGGTTACTAATTACAGTGGGATCAGTGGGATGAATGTGATGTTAACTTAATTTATTATTTAAAATCTAATTTTGCTTCTTTTATTCAAATTGCCCCAATATATAATTTAAGCCTCTGTTTAACCATAGAGAGAAGGAGTTTTATGGCATGGATTGCACTCATCGGATGCAATGTATTGGTGGTGGGTTACATATCAATAATGGATCATTGGCGATCTAAACTGCCTAATAATGTGACCCACAGGACTTGGATTCAACCAAAGTTTCAATAGGTAATTCTGGAAATGGTATTTTTTCTGGGTGTTAGCATTATATTCTAGAATGGGAGTAAATAAATAAATTTTTAGACAACCTGTGTGCCATTGGGTCATCGTTTGAGAGATATTTCCTTACTAAACAAAGGAACAGAATGGCCCCAGCTGGGCAAGAAAAGCCCCAGTGGGAGCGGGCACAACTGAATTCCTGTTGGCTTCCCCATTGAGTTTCCTTGTAGGAAACTGACAGGAACTGTCAGAAATCTCCCTACCCAGCAGGCAGGTAAGTAGCTGCTGCTGGGTGGGGGAAGGAGAGAGGGATTATATAACACTGAAAATGAAAATCACATGACCACGGCAGCAGTCCAGCAATGCTGAAGTAGTCAGTAGCCACAACTTTTCTAAATTTAATTCCCTCAGCAGTCATGGATCTGGATTTTGGACTCATTCTGCAAATGAGCCAATTTGAGGTATCTTGGTTCAAACACTGTTGCCCTCTGATGCACTGTTTTGTCCAATTATAGATCATGACTATGAGAATTTAAGTAGTATATAGATAGTAAGAAACAAAGAGTGTAAAGCATATCATTGCTCTGAAGACCAGATGTTTGCTATTACTATTAGACACAGACAAGGTGAACAAAGTTATGGGCCAAGATTTCATAGATCTAAACTGATTTTCTATCAGTTAAGCTTGTTTTGCTTTGTGTGTTGGAGGTGTGTGTGTGTGTGTGGGGTGCCTTTATATCAGTATTGACTCCTAGTGATAACCTGGAAAATCACTGTAGTTTTCTTTGCAAGATTTTACAAGTGGTTTTCATTGCCTCTTTCCTAAGACTGTGAGAGAATCACTTGCCCAAAGTCACTCAGCTGAGTCCTTCGGGAGTAGGGCGGTATACAAATTTAATAAAATGAAAAAATGAAATTTGTGGCTAGTCCAGCAAGATGGGACTAGAACTCAGTCTTCTGGTTTCTAGCCTGATGCCTCAACCACTACACCAGACTGTCTCTATTCTATGGGGCAGGGATAACATAAAGCAATTTATCTTCTGTTATAAAAGGGCATCTATTGTTCCAGTATCAGTGAAACAAAGGAGATTAAAATGGTCATGATTGTATGCTGTGTTTAGATGTGAGGTACATTAATCAGATATTTGTTTATACTTGTACAGTTTCTAAACAAATATTTGATCAGAGGCTGCATAGATCCACTTTTTCTTCTTTATTTTTTAAAATTATCACTGAGCACGAATACAAAAAACAATATCAATTGGACCGAGAGTTTCAGCTCTCCAGTTCTGATTTCTCTGTAGGTGTCCTGAATACCCTTCACCAAACATGGGATTGTTAGGTTGCATAAAAACAGGCCATTATGAATATTGGTTTAACCATGATGTACATTTGTGATCCAAGTACTTCAAAAATCAAAGAGAATGACTTTTCTTTGCACCATTCCTTATCTCTGTCACAATATGAGTGAATTAACATTGTGCTATCTTTTGCTTTCTGTTTCATCTGAGGCAACAGAGTAGGAATGAATTCATTTTATTCCGTTGTCACTTCTCATTTCTGTCTTTGTCAAGAGAATAAATTATAGCACCACTGTAATGCCAATTCCTTTTGTTACAGAGTTTCATTTTGTGAGACAAGCATAGTAATCAGAATGGAGAATTGTGTATAAAAAATGGAGACCATTCTTATGACACTGTAAAGGGGTGCGTTACACTGAAATATCTAGGGCAAGACAAGTGAGAAAGATTAATGCACATATTATACTAACAATTAAACCTATCCTACATTCATTGTAGTAACTTGTATGCATGCAAATAAATAGGTTTATGTTTTTTGCTTACAAATGTGACATGACATTGTCAAAAAGAATTGTTATTCTGTAATGTGCCCTGCTCAGTGATGTTACTTATATATACAGTAAACCCTAGATTGCAGTTGCTGTTTTACCACTGATGGAAGCCTGTTTGCTTCAGCAAAGTTTGATCCATCAACAGAATAGATAGATTACTTCTGCCAGTGTGCTGTCTTTTAACCAAAATGGCTTAAAATAGCTGGGGATCATGCAGAAAAGCATGGTAAGTTAAGGAAAGCTGCAAAAAATTTAATAATAGTAATAGTAATAATATAAAATTAAAAAAAAATCAACAAAGACCAAAGACCTACCAATATTGCTGATAACAGGATGCATATCTGTAGGTTCCCCCCTCCCCCCGAATTCTAGACCTTCAATACATTCTTCTCTATTAAATGGAAAATAGTCTATAGCATGAGTGTCAAACTCGATCGTGTCCCATGACATCGTATGTATTGTGACTTTTTTTGCCTTTGCAGAGCTGGGGTGGGAGTGGCCTGCGTGAAAAGCATCTGGCCCGTGGGCCACCAGTTTGACACCCCTGGTCTACAGTATTTGATTTGAAAAGAGAAAAACACCTGAAGGCCTGAGTCCTCAGCAAAGTCTTTGCAAATGATGTATCCGGGGACCTATGAGGACATGACCTTGGAATAGAGAAATTAAGTCGGGATTATGTATTTTTTTCACACACACACACACACACACACACACACACACGGAAAGTATCATATTACTTATGTACATTCAAGGCAGCCCAGAAGTGTTTTTTCTGGTTTCAAGAACATTTTTCTGACTTACCTGAAGGGACCAGCATCTGAACCAGCAACCCTTTGTATTTAAAACATTTGCTGCAGCACGGAATGATGCTTCCTTCTTAATTTCTCTATTCCAAAGACACTTTAGCTACTGCCTTCCTGAATATAAAGATAAAATACAAACGTTCTGAGCACAAAAAATCAAGTGAAATTTTAATTAACATTATGGCCAGGTGAAACTAAATTGCCACATATATTAAAACAGAGGAAAAAGATTGTTTTACAAGATTATCCAATTGCTGAATAAAAGAAAAAATATATTTTCTTGTCTCATTTGACATGATTATAAGTCAGAACAGGCATTTCAATGTATCATGTCCTGTAAAAAGAACATAGGAAGAGGAAACATGAAAGTGTTTCTGATTTTACTATGATCATGGACAAGGTCATCATTGGAGTTTTTTCTTGTAAAAGGAACAAAGAGTAAAGACTGTCTTACAGGAGTATTTTGCCTGAGAGAAGAGTCTTCCAGGCAGAACTATAGAACATCAGGTGGCACTTGTGCAAGTCTCTGTTAAATATTTGTATCAAGCAACTATTTTAAAAAAATCTATCCAAGTAACTTCTGAGGCAGTGGTGGTATTCAGCAGGTTCTATCCTGTCTGGGCGAACCAGTAGTGGCGAGTGCCCACCCACATGGACGTAATAATGTCCCATTTATCCACATTTTTGAGGCTCTGTGCATGCGCGGAAGGCCATGCGCAAGTGTGCACGCTCACATTTGCAAACCAGTAGTGAAGGCAAGTGAATACCACCCCTGTTCTGAGGTCAAGAAAGCTCAGTTGTAGATTATGCACAATTTTTCACAACAATCATGTCAACCAAATGGTGCTTGTTGTCAGTGCATGACAACCATGATGTGCAATATTCTTCTCTGTAACTGGATGGTCTGAGTAACGGTGAGTAATGGTGAACTAACTTTGGTCATGTTCATCTGATTGTTGAAAGGATTAAGGAAAAAAATAACAACGATAAACTATCTGATATCACTTGGTACGAGTAATGCTGCTTTTCTCTTGCTGCTTTTCCAATAAATGTGTGCACTTTTTAATCTGTTCTATTGTACTTCACTTAATGTAGATTATCTCCTAGAAATGTTTTGCATAACCATCTATAAATATTTTGATCACACACAAATACACTTTGCACATGATGATGGCAGTTGATGGATGGTTTTTTAAACAATTATCTTCCCTAATTATGTGATTATTTGTTGTATTTTGGGATGAAGTTTAGCTTTTTTTGTAATGTATTTTATTTATTTATTAAATTTGTTTACTGCTTATCTTGTTGCAAGGTAACTCTCCCCCCCTGTCAGAGAAATCTTATCTCCGGTATGAAAACAGTTATGAGGGATGGATGGATAGCTTCCCATGGCAGTAAAAATAACACTTGAAGTAAAAACTTCTAATAACTAATATTTATTTACCATACAGAAGAAGACAGAATAAAAACATCCTACTGATTCAGCAATCAGAAAGGAAGAAAAAATTGGGAGGAACAAGAATAACACACATGCGTAGAACAGTACATGAGCACAGGATATTGTTTACATAATAAACCTGCTTCAGAATAATAGTCAGGATGACGTAATGAAGTAAGCAATACAATGAATACATGAAATGAATGAATGAAATGAAATGAAACCATGACAATAGTAGTCATGCCATGCTAAATGGGTACAACCGTCCAGGTCTCCTGACAACTCAAAAATAAATGCAGTGACAGCAATTGCCAAGTAACGATTTCTGAGCAACGGGATGATAAAGTTTATAACTGTGAAGTTCACAATCTTTATTTTATTTTTATTTATTTATTTGTCAAGTATGTATTGGTAATATACATAGATTTATCATTGTTTATATACATGAGATGAATGCAGATAAGAGGGAAACATTAGGACAGGGATGGTAGGCATGTTGGTGCACTTATGCACGCCACTTACTGACCTCTTAGGAATCTGGTGAGGTCAACAGTGGACAGT
>JANHGD010006081.1:10209-20308 GCA_027560375.1 Imantodes cenchoa
GGCCAAGATTTCTCCACAGACCAGCAAAATTTTCTCATGGACCACCAGTGGTCTGTGGCCCACTGGTTGGTGACCTGTGTTCTAGAGTCTCAACATCTTTTTTATATTGTGGCAACCAAAATAAAAGTGTGGTCTTTGCCAGAGCATTATAAACTGGTACTGACACTTCACATGATCTTGATTCTATTAACGCACTCTTAGGACTTGGTTAGCTTTTTTGACAACTGCAGCACATTGCTGCTCACATTTAAGTGGTTGTCCACAGCTCTGCATATGATCCACATCTCTCACTCTGACCAGATACAATAATTGTCCCTACTGCCCTTCTCATGCAGGGTCTTTGTGGTAAAGGTTGATTTGGCTATCTAATTTCAGCCTGAAGAGGACAAACTAAAAACTCTAGATAAGCAATCTGACCATGTAAACTAGCAATCTGCTTAAAATAGAATAGTATCCAAATTTAAAAAGAGTACCACGGAAGACAGCTGTAAAACAAGTGTTGCACTGAACTAAGCCAGAGATTCAAAAGTAAAATTACAATCACATAAGCATTTACCAAGGATGAACTACTGATGTTTTCCGGTCAGAAGGTCAGTTACCTTCACAATGGGTAATTTTAGAGAGTCAGTGCAAATAGATATTCCCTTTCAGCCTACCTGTTTTGTCTTGAAGTTGCTGTGAGTTGATTGTCCCAGCAGTCGCTGGTGCTGTGCAAATGCACTGCAACCAGTGACTATTGGACAATCAATGATTTCCAGGATTGCTGAAAGATGCAAACCAATTATTCTGGTTAGCAGCTTCCCCACTCCAATGACAGGGTTATTTACAAGAAGAATGGGACTAACCCTTTCCTGTGAAACTTGCACACTTATTGTATAAGTAAAATCTATTGTTTGAACATTTATATATGGCAAAGTGACCAGTAGCATTAGACTTTGAAAGAATTCGTGTTTGAGGTTGTAATGATTTATATTTTGAGAAAATTTGTAGTTTGCTAAAATTTACAATGCATTGGAAAGATAAGATATATATTTTCCTAGTTAAATATATGTAATTGGAAATTAAGTTAAGCCTATTTGATACATAGCTTAAACTTAACACTGGTGTTTTTTTTATTTGTGTTAACAGGCTCCAAGTCATAAATACAGTGCCCATAGTAGTCATGTAACAAATGTCAGTTTCTCTCATAATGATAGTCATTTAATTTCAACTGGAGGCAAAGATATGAGTATCATTCAGTGGAGACTTGTTGAGAAAGCAACTTTGCCACAGAATGATACTGCTGTAGAAATGGCCACAAACAAAGTGCCTTTAACTGCCAGAGACAGCTTTACACAGCCAAGCATCTCTGTGTCCCTTAACCAACCGTTGGATGAACTGGCAGCCAGTGAAAATTTAATGGATGGCTTTTCACCATCCTTCGAGAGTGACGTGGAGCATACTGTGAAGACCAATGAAGAGCAGAATGAGGAGCAAAGTGAGGGAAGCAGTCTGGATCCAGGAGAGCCAAATTGTGAAGAACCGCCTAGTGAAATGAGCGAGGAACAGAGTGAATCCACTGTTATTGAAGATCAGCAGGAAAACTCTCCAATGTCTTATCAACTTGAAACTCAAGATGATCTTTAGATATTTTCTCTCAGTATACAGTGTTTTGTTTAAAAAAAAGAGAGAGAGAAGGTTCAAGTAAGGAAGGGAAGCAGCTCTGACATAGAGCACGCAAGTTTCTGTGGAAGGCTTGTTAGTTTGATCCACTTCTGTTTTCAACACATGGGATTATTGTAAGGACTCATTTTGACAGTTCCAGTCAAGTGCTAAATAGGAAGAATGTTACCTTAGGTTAAATATAATTCTGAAATTGCTATGAGAAAGAGGCATGATACAAATAACTAAGGGAGAGTTTGCTGAGAAATACAGGTAGAGAATATTGTGGGAAAGAAATTTTAACACCATTCAGAAGCATTTGGTAATACCTGCTATGTAATGTAAACCTGATGAAAGCCTTTCTGGAAGCTCTCCTTTCTTTTTTTTTACATTAAAAAGAGAAGGAGAGGAGAATAAGACGACATCATAATGGCACATACAGTGCTGTGCTTACTGCCTTCTTGATTAATACCTATGCAATTTTCTAAAACTAGCAATTCTTACTAGCTGCTACTTTGGTTGCTGGTTGTCCTAAGACAACTCATATTAAGGTATACTTCTGTTTGTTCCATGATAGTAGATCTTAAAAGAACCAAATTAAGATAGCAAGTTCTGCTTAGTTTTCTACTCAATGACTGCTATATGATGTAATTTCAAGGAACTACTTGCATTGACGTATTAAAATTCAAGAACACCAACTGTGACTATAATGCAAACTGACTTAACTTCATTAAGATAAAAGTTCTGATTCTCAAGTTCAAACCTGACCTTCAGATATAATTAGTACTATAGATAAGAGATTGAACATTAGAGAAATAGCATTAAGTTATGAAATCTAATGCTTGGGAGTAATGTAATGATTGACTCAGTTACTTAAAAAATTAGGGATAACCTTAAAATAAGAAATTTTCACATAGACTTTTTTACAGCCATCTTTTTAATAGCTGTAATATAAATGTCCCATTTTCTTGGATAATGTTGGCTATTTTTGAATTTTTTTCTCTATTTCTGTGTTTCTTTTTTTTCTTGTCCAATTTTGTAAGCCGTGCAGCTCAGAGATAGCTGGACCTGGCCAGTTATGGGATATCATGGCATTTTAGTAAATGGTAAAAATATCTTTTTTAAAAAAATAAAATAAAAATGCATCAGCTACGTTTTTTCTTAAATACCTAGATTTTCCTGTTTAAACGTTCGTTGAAAAACTTCCTACTTTATATTTTACTTTCATAGGATTTTTTAAAATTGTGCTGATATTTTAGACCTTATTTAGTTGTGTTTAGAAACCTTTGTTAAGTCTTAAGTGTGCAAGCGTTTACGTGAATGTGCCATTCCAAAGTGCATCAGAACTGTCATTCCCTTCTATTAACTTCTCAGGAGTAAATACTACAGATCAGGTATGTAATCTACAGTATTCATCAGTGAAAACATTAACAATTGATGTGGACTCCCAAAGGACATAAAGACTGTCACATACAGATACATATAGGTGCACATACATCTTTGTTTACATCCATTCCGGAAAACCTCAACATAATTATCTTCAGAAACCACGATGTGAATTCCAAGCAACTGCTCTCTTTTGCTTTATCTAAAAAGCTGTACTGTTAAATGACATGCTGGAATGCTCCAGTGTATGATTGGCCACTTTGCCAAATAGTTCCTGTGGGCAACACAAATACAAATACTGTATCAAGATAATGGATTGCTTTGGAAAAGAGGCATCTATCTGCAAGGGAGAAGGCCCATTTTCAGTGATGTATAACTCCCGGTCCGCTTCAGTGAGTTCTATAACCACCCATAATAGATGGAGGAAAAGATGGAGAAAGGGGATTCATTAAACATTCTCCTCCATTTTTTTTTTTGGTTCCACTCTATTCCACAGGGAGAGATCAACTGAATAACGCAGCTTTTAAAAACATAGTAAGGTAAAATAGTTCTAGTAATTTTAGTTAACATGAAATGGATTGTAGAGCTCTTTAACATCCTCAGTGAGTAATATGAAAACAGAGCATTTTGTTTGGATTTATCTATTACCTTGAGGTTGCCATATAAAGTGAGAATTAATAGTTGTGATTTTCCTCATGTTATAGATTAACAGATTTTTTTAAAATGCCAAAAAAAAAGAGAGAGAGAGAGAAAAGGGGGAAAAAGCCTTACAATTTTTGATTGCTGGCAACTACTGTTCAATAAATAATTAAATCTGTGATAATAGAAATGGGTGGGATTATGTTAACTGTAAATGTTTTAGGGTAAAATTGTGAATGAAATATGATTTGAGTGTGTCATGTGAAGATGTTTGAGCCATTCTGTCTATCATGCATTCCTGTCTCATGGCAGAAAAGTCTGAAGATTTAAAATAATAATAATAAAAATACAAAAATCAATTTAAAGTAGCAATCTCTTCTTGTTCGTTATCTTTCCTGGCTCACGTGTTTGATTTTCAGTAGTCTAAAGCAGGGCTGTTCCAGTTTGCTAATCAATTCAAGACAGGCGTGATCTGCTTGAGGCAGAGCAAATGAGGCCAACTCAACCTGTTCTGTGTTATGATGAAGTTCCATGTTCAGTATCTGGGCAGGGCAAGGATGATTCAGGGATGTCCAGGTCAAAATGCCCTTGCAGTCAGACTTCCATTTATCATGCTAACATATTTTGAATGAGGGTGAACTCATAAGGTAACCTGCTCACTTGCTTGTTTATGTTTATATTCCCTTACCTGTTCTGTCAAACTGCTGCGTATTCATCATCTACTCTGCTCTGTTTTGTTCTCTGTCATTTTGGTGTCAGTTGAGTAAAACATTTTTAATTCATCAGAGACTCACCTGTTTCAATATAATGTATCGCTTAGGATAACTGGACATACTTGGAAATCATGTAGTTTCTCATTTTTGCAGACTATGCTGCCTCTCAGTAATTCAATGGAAAAATCATCAAAAGTGTCAGCCATTTGATAATAGAAAAATGAGAGGAAAAGCAGGGAGATCACATTAAGACAGAATTGGGTCTCCTTATCTCTTTTCCATAAAAATTGCTCTCCCAGCTACAAAAATGTTGCTTGACTCTGCCAGATGTCAGAGTCTATGCCAGGGTATGTCTATGATTTCACACACAGAGAAGATAGCTTGCATATGTATATAATAAGTATGTAGGTAAAATGTATCTGTACCCTGTTAGGCATCTCAAAATACAACACCCTAATAGCCATGTAATGAAAAAGAACACACAAAGTTCAAGAAATGATACTGTAATTGGATACATGCACACATGGAATGTGTTGAGTTGTCCATCTGTTTTCCTTGGATGGATATCCCTAAGCCCTTTCCCTTCAATCCATTCTACACATTCCAATATTCCTGGAGAACGCCTATTGGAATCCTGCCGTCAAACACTCTCTTTTTTTAAAAAATCCTCTCTGCAACTGAATTACACAAAGCTATATAAAGTTGTGGCCTATTTTTCTATTTTCCTCTTTTTGGTGGAAACGGCTTTTCTGAGATGCACATGCTAATCAGGTGTTTGGTAGGAAGTTTCAAAATCAACCATATGACAGGATGCCAAGCACATTCAGTAGCATGGGCAAAAGATTACCTGACAGTGCAAGAAGATTAAGGAGCAATCTCCACTTTACTGATATCCAGTACTCTTCAGAAATGGTCTGAATCCCTGACCTATAAGGCCTTGTAGAAGGGCTAGGAATACATTTTCTGCTCTATAATTTTGTATGAAAGTTGTACTTGGGTTGCAGTCTATTGCTCATTCTATATGCACATCTTTTCACTGAAGGTGTTCCATGGCAAGTCTTCTGAAGTAATATAATGTATAAAAAAGCTGAATGAAAATCTTGCCAAAATTGCCACAGCTTTTCATCAATTTGGGGTGGGAGTTTGTAATCCTGAAGTGATTTGTTGCTGAACACAGTTCAAGGACTATAACTTGAAACAGGGATACAGTATTGTCCAGTAGATTCAGATTTGGGCAGATAATTATAGATGAAATAGGGAACCATTTTCCTTGAAGACCACATTTCCTTGAAGACCACATTTAATCAAACGAACAAACCCATGAGACAGATATGTTAATAACAGCACCAATGTATAAGTGAGATAAGATTGTAACACTCAAATGAAAAAAATACAGAACAAAAGTCCCAAAGGTGCTTATTCAAAAGGCAACTTGACTTTGTTTTTTTGCTTAAAGACACTTTGCTTCTGATCCAAGAAAACTTCTTCAGTTTCTTCAGAACTGAATTATGGTAGTTTGAAATGAGTCAAAGAGGCCATCTACATTAAAATTGAACAGCCCTCTCAACAGAAGGAAGATATATGGCACCACCTACAATGAAGTCCTTTCAGCAGTTCCAAGAAGTTTCCACACCCATTTGCACATTCAGGTGACCCTGGGGCACAGATAAACCTCCAAGTGGCCTCAACAATTTTTAGGATAGCAATAGCCGTTAGATTTACAGGTAAAACTCGAAAAATTAGAATATCGTGCAAAAGTTCGTTTATTTCAGTAATGCAATTTAAGGTGAAACGTAATATATGAGAGAGACTCATTACATGCAAGGTGAGATAAATCAAGCAGATGACATGGCTCCCCAAATCAACACAGACTGTGGAAACTTCACACTGGACTTCAACCATCTTGCAGTGTGTGCCTCTCCATTCTTCCTCCATACTCTGGGTCCTTGGTTTCCAAATAAGATGCAAAATTTGCTCTCATCAGAAAAGAGGACTTTGGACCACTGAGCAACAGACCAGGTCTATTTTTCTTTAGCCCAGGTAAGATGCTTCTGATGTTGTTTGTTGTTCAGGAGTGGTTTGACAAGAGGAATATGACATTTGAAGCCCATGTCCAGGATCCGTCTATGTGTGGTGGCTCTTGATGGACTGACTCCAGCCTCAGTCCACTTTTTGTGAAAGTCCCCAACACTTTTGAATGGCCTTTTCCTGACAATTCTCTCCAGGCTGCGGTCATCCCTGCTGCTTGTGCACCTTTTTCCTCCACACTTTTCCCTTCCACATACTGTAACTTTCTATTAATTTGCTTTGATGCAGCACTTTGGGAACACCCAATTTCATTTGCAATTACCTTTTGAGGCTTTCCCTCCTTATGGAGGGTGTCAGTGATGGTTTTCTGCACAACTGTCAGGTCAGCAGTCTTTCCCATGATTGTGATTCCTACTGAACCAGACTGAGAGACCATTTAAAGGCTCAGGAACCCTTTGTAGGTGTTATGGTTTAATTAGCTGATTGGAGTGGGACACTTTGAGCCTGGAATATTGCACCTTTTCACAATTTCTGAGATTGTGGATTTGGGGTTTTCATGAGCTGTACGCCATAATCATCACAATTATGACAAATCATAGCTTGAACTATCTTGCTTTGCATGTAATGAGTCTCTCATATATTATTTTCACCTTTTAAGTTGCATTACTGAAATAAATAAACTTTTGCACGATGGATTCTAATTTTTCGAGTTTCACCTATATGTTGACTAAGTTCAGCTTTACTTGGGCTAATCTCCATACACCTTTGAATCTTAAATCTTAAAGACATATCTTTCTTTATTCAGAATGTTCCTTAATAGGCTCTCTTTTTCCCTCTTAAAAATGATATCCTTTTGTTTTATTTTTTATTGATTTACTTTATTCTATTTGTTGTATATATTGCAGTCCTGCTGCTAATCCCCTAATTAAGTGTAGTTTAATTAGTATTTAGGCATTAAAAATGCACAGTACTTCAGGTTTAAAAGAGGTGTTTGTATTATTTTTCTGAACTAGGTAAAAATCTGCAAATTACTACAGATGTTCTACAAGATGATTTTCTGCCAACTTGTCAGAAGAAAAAGGTATAAACAAGAAAGATTCAAAATAATGTATTAATATAAAATAATATTGATAAGATTAACCAAAGAAACAACATTTTTCCAAAATATTTTCTTGCTTGCCCAAGAAGACTGCCTGTCTGTAAGTATAGTCTGATATATACAAGATGCGACAAGATAAAAGTACCTTGTTATTTCCAATCCAGCATGGCAATGCAGAATGGAAAAACCTAATGTAATAGGAAGAAGTGCAATAGTGTTCATATTTACATATTTAGTTACTTCTTTACATGCAAGTATGTCTTAATACAAATTTTGGGGGAGGTTTACAGTAAAAAGAAATTAGGTTAATATACAAGAAGGACATTAAAATAAAACCTAAAACGGTGAAATTTAATAAAGGACAGAGAATACAGTGGTGGAAGGCAACCTTCCCCAATTGTTCCAAATGTCTGGAAATTCAATTTGTATAATAAACAGCTAATATGTCTGAAGACTGTTGGGTTGGCTTATTGGAATTAAAATCCAACATATCTAAAGTCACCCCACAAATGATCTACAACATGACATGGAAACTGATCTTTGCATGTTGCCCAAAAGGTGGTGTCTATACTATATCATAATAGTGTATATCTAGCCAAATATCAGTGAAGAAGCGATGGTGCCTTATCTCATTTGGCACTTCCATTATAGCTGGTTAGCAAAAGGAAAAGCAAAGAATTTCTGCTGTTACGTAATTCTGATATCCAGACCCACAAAATACAAACATTTGTCAGTAGTTTTGGCCCCTCAGATTTTGGAAACTGGTTTACTTTTTTATTTTTTCTTTATTTTATTGGATTTGTATGCCACCCAATCCCGAAGGGTTCAGTTGTCTCTCGCTTTTATCAGCTTTCTATTTCCACTGTCCCAGTTTTTTGGTGTTAATGATATGATATTCCAAGGAAATTGAACTTCCTAAGTAAATGGTGTACATACATATGCAAGAGAACTCTGTTCAGAAAAGTTTGTTTCCATTTTATAATGCAAATCTAAATGCATATAAGCAGTGATCTTTGTCGACTTCTGCTTCTTATTGTCCTGCTCCTTTCAAATAATCTCTGTATTAGAATCTGTATTTTGATACAGTGTTAACAGGTTTACAACTCAAATTGTAATTTTAAAAAATCATATGATAATAAGTACATTGATATTAGAGATAAGACTTAAATATAGAAATCACGAAATTGCTGTAGCTTAAGAAAACAATATTGTAATAAAATTAATGTTTATTATCCCCCTGTAATTCTCTCATCTGAAATAATCATTTGCTCTTCATTCTTTATAATGGAAATAGAAGAAATAGTTCTTAAAATGCTGATTTCTTGTAAAATGCAAATGCTTTAATTGTGCTTTCACGAATGAATGCTAATAGAAATAGAATGTTTTTCAGCAATGCTAATTAGGCTGATAATTAAAGTGCTTGAAAAGATACATGTTATAATATTTTATTTTAATTTTCTATAGCGATGGAAGTGGGAAGACGACCAGAAATTAAAAAATGGTGTACAGAAGTTTGGAGTTGGAAACTGGATGCAAATTCTTCAAAATTATGACTTCGATAATAGAACCAATGTTATGTTAAAGGACAGATGGAGAACTTTAGTTAAGTTAGGCTTGGCCTAAGTTGTTTTTCCTCAGATACTCAGCCTATTACTTACTTCTTTATATTTTGATGATGATGTGATAGACTTATAAGGTTGTGTCTTAAATGAATATAAAACAGGAACCATTTTATGCAATTATAATTCCTAAAAATAGTTTTTGGTGTCCTCAGTTGATTCTTGAAAATCTAGAGGTGATAAGATGTTAAACTGAAGGTCTATTGCCTAGTTATCTGAATAAAGCTGCTTAAGACAAGCAACTTCAAATTGATTTAACTTTTCATTTTGGATACCTTGTAAGAAATTCAGGCTAATATCTTGCAAGATCATACAAATACTGCAAAGTAAGTAGACAAGTTTAAGATTCATGTTGGATCTGTTTAATAAGGACATCTTCATTCTATGCAAAGGGGACAGGGAGACTAAATTTTCCAGTGCAAGAAATACTTTAACAAAGAAATCATGCTTTGGGGCAGTGATGGCGAACCTTTTTTGGTTCGCATGCCAAAAGGGTATGTGTGGGTGTGCTAGCATGCGTGCCCGTGCCCACACCCCTTCCCTCCCCCCCCCGCATGCGGGCGCACACACAGCGCATGCGCACAATCCCCCTCCCCACGCATGTGCACAGGCCTCACCGAAGCCTGGGATGGTGAAAAAACGGGCAAACTGGAAGTTCGGAAAAGGGCACTTCCGGTTTGCCGTTGTGCTGTTTTGTACTCCGGAGAGTTCAGTGAAGCTTCCTGAAGCTCTGGAGTGCGAAAAACAGCACAACGGGCAAACCGGAAGTGCGTTTTCCGAACTTCTGGTTTGTCCATTGGGCTGTTTTTTGCACTCTGGGCTTCAAGAAGCTTTCCTGAACTTTCCGGATTGCAAAAAACAGCACAACGGCAAACCGGAAGTGCGTTTTCCCAAATTTCCGGTTGGCCCGTAGGGCGGTTATTTGCACTCCAGGGCTTCAGGGAAGCTTCCCTGAAGCGTCTGGAGGGCGAAAC
>JANHGD010006082.1:91953-102176 GCA_027560375.1 Imantodes cenchoa
CTTCTGAAGTCAGTAAAATGAGGACCCAGATTGTTGTGGGCAATATGCTGACTTTCAGAGTGGGCTGTAAAGAGTGGTGGTTTTCAGCCAGTTCACACCAGTTCGGGCAAACCGATTGTTAAATTACCCACCACTTTGCTGGGCGCTGTGCTGCGCTGCAATGGAGAAATGGGCAATGGAGAGGTCAGGGCAAGGGAAGGACAAGGCCACTTTCCCTCTTCCTTCCCTTGTGCCGGCCGCTCCATTGCCTATTTCTCCATTGCAGCACAGCACCCGGGATCCACTTTGAGGAGGGGGGTGTAATGTAACAACTGGTTGCCCAGGTCTCAGGTTGGCCATTGTGGGAGGCTCAACCCGCATGTGTGGCGGAGCTGGAAGACGGGAATGGGCCACGCCTCCCATGCCTGATCCTGGACGAACCGGTTGTTAAGTTATTTGAATCCCACCACTGGCTGTGAAGCACTATGAAGCGATATATAAGTCTTAAGCGCTATTGCTATATAACAGAAATGATTAAGGTCAAGGCAGTTTTTATGACTCATGAGTAAAACATACAGCTCCTTCTTTCAACCTCTGGCAATCATAAATGTTGTTTATGTTCTGAGCTGCAGGTAAATTAATTACAGTAACTCTGAACTGGCTTATGGGAGCTTACCATTCAAATATTTAATGCCATCATGTTTTAAATTAGTCCAGTAAATTGAAAAATCTGTAACTTGTCAACTTTTCTCTTTCATTCTGTATTTAATGTTGAAAGATTGCCTTTTCATTAAGGAAGTAAATTAACATTTGGGTAGCTTGACAACTTTCAATCTACACAAGTGTGATCCCTGCATATTTCTGCTGTGCTAAATTAAATAGGGCCAACTTTCCGTATTTTTGGATGACTTTGAACAAGTAAGGTCTTTATAGCAGTGCTTCTCAACCTCAGCAACTTTAGATTTCAATTCCCAAAATTCTTCAGCCTGCAAGAAAATGAGCCCAGTTATTGGTCAGGATGACTTGTGCAAGTTAACCAAAATTTCCTGCCAAATTCTTTCCTATTCCTTCCTTCTAAAATTCCTTTTAAAGCTTCTCTTTCCATGCTCTCCAGGTTTATATCTAGTTGACTAGATGTGTTGATTCATATTTTAATGTCTTCTGTTATAGGTTATGTTAATACTCTTATTAAAGAAGTTGGTTTCTCTGGTACAAAAAGCTATTAAAGTGTTTCAAACCAGAGTTTCTAGCATGAAAGAGGTGCTGATTTTTATGACAGATGCTGGTTGAAACTGGTATTATTTAGCATATGATGAGAACTTGACAGAAGAAAAGCATATGTATACAATCCATATAATTATAAGTAAAACATTTATAGGGGTATGATCTTATAACTGGATGTCCAACTCAGCTAACCCCTCTAGCACTGCTTCTTGCAGATCTTCTAGGAAACCAGAGAACGCACAACATGGGCAATCTTGCACAATATGTTTAACAGTTTACATATCAGCACAATTGCAACAAGGGGAATCTTTCCATCCCCACTGATACAGGGCAGAGACACTTCAAGTATCACACCTAATTCTGTTCGATTTCAACCAGACAAAGGCAGGCCAAAACCAGGTGGTTTGGTAGATGGCAGTGGTGGGTTCCTACCGATGCGGCGCACTCTACCATTCCAGTAGCGGCCCGCCGATTGTGCAATTTGCAGAAGCAAAATTTTGTGAGGGAACACGCATATGCAGAAGCAAAATTTTGTGAGGGCATGCATGCGCTATTTCAGTGATTTTTTGCTTCGATGCATGCACGGAAGCAAAAAATTGCTGAAATTGCATGCACGTGAGCGTCTCCTCGTGCGATTTTGGCCATTTTTTGCTTCCTGTACATGCGTGGAAGCAAAATCATGGGAGGGGACGTGGACGCATAGCAAGCATGTGCGCACACAAATCATGATGATGTGCACGTAGTGCACAGGTATGCGGGTAGGAGGAACCCACTCCTGGTAGAAGGAACACTAAAGGTCAGGCCACAAGAAGGTCCTTGACCATAGCCAAATGAGAGTTGAAACTGTGAACTGATGCATAAAGCTTTTCTTTCCTTCATTCTGCAGTCCTGAAATTAATACTAAATCAGTGCTTATCAACAAAGCAGCCATGCTGTTGCAGACCTCTATCACCGAAAAAAGCTATTCTAGAGAGTACAATATTTTTACGAGTGGGGCTTTGCTTTTGTTTAAAGCTTCCCTTCAACCTAGGAGTGATTTCTCTACAACCAATAAGTGCTAATTAATCTGTGATCAAAAGAGCAGACTAGTTTGGCACTTTGGACAGTCTGTTTGTTATCAATAGGAGGAACAAAGCCAGATTGCTAACGGAATCATGAAGAAAAATACGAAACAGCTCCAACAAATATTGTTCTCTTTGTTGTCTTAATTATTTGAAGGATCTTCTCTTTCTCATATGAAATCTCATATGAAATTGCTTTTTGCTCAAGCTATCTTCTCTAACACTTTTGGGATATGGCGGACTACAGCTCCTCAAAAATCTAAACAGCTATGCTGTATAAAGATCTGTGAATATTTTCCTCCTCTCCCCTTCAGTAATCCGGATTTTTTTTCAAGGACCAAATGAGTGTCTTAATTGATGTAGAAACTACCAATTTCTCTAACTAAAAATATCAACTCTATCAGGCCCATGTTGGTTCTGTCCTGCTCACCTCTGGAGTGCAAGAGAAATGAAAGTAAGAGAAATACTTTGCTCCTGTCTTGGGGTATTCCCCTCTTCTGTTATTCCTGATAGGTTGAAAATGTTAGGCAGATCTGCCTTCAGCTCTTTACAAAGATGCCCAAAAAAGATGCTTAATGCTCCTTCACACATTTTATCTACGGGAGCCATATAGGAACTGTTCGCCTATGAACACTTCCTGTATGGATAGATTGACGTTTGAATTATCTGATCCCACATTTTTGCAAGCCGCTTGGGGTTTGATGGTATATAATTTTTAGTTACAGACAAAAAATATAAGTTTGAATCACAGCCATAGAATGGGCACTTTACTGGAAAGGGGTGACGTGACACACCTTAGTTTTATAATAAAGATGCACAACTGTTTGCTTTTATCATTTAAATATTTTCCCACAGGAGTGGCAGTTCCCACGTGTTTTTAAGATAATGGAAAAAACTCCTTACGGATTTAGCAGCAAAGTTTATGACTTACCTTTCATTGGCAGTCTGAATAGCTGCTGCTATTCCCTGCCTCTCCTATCCCCAGCTCTGTTTATTATTGCAAGTCTATAATAAGACAATAGGGCGAGAAATCAGGTTAGCTTTATTTTTATTATATGTTTGGCAGCTGGTGTAGACTATATTGTTCCATTACCTTTTTAATGTTCTTAAATGATGTTTTCAGATTTTATTGTGATGAATATTCTGGCTTCTCTTGTTAACCTATTGTTGTGATTGTATTTGTTTGCTTTTGGTGTGTTGTGTATTTTATGTTACTGCTGCTTTTATCTGATTTCTGTATAGTACTTCAATCACTCAATGGAGAGGGAAGCAATTTAATATATATATATGTCTAATAATAATATCTACTCTTGCCAGATGGCGAAGGTTTAACTCTTCGGGTGGACTAGAAGGAGTGGTGTAAGCAGGAAGGATTAAGAGGGCAGATATAGAATTGCTGCATTAGGGAACATGCACAAATATCTAAATGCTTATTCTTCTCCAAAAATAATTCAATATATTTTATTTTAATTTGTTGCTATCCAGAATAGAAAAAATGTCATTCTGATATTCTATATGTAGATTTTCATTTATTTCTTAGTTTTTATTACACACACACAGAGATATATGCACAATGAAATGTTGTTGTCTTAATAAATGAAGGGTCTGTATTTCTGTTTCACCCAACAGAAGCTGCTAAGTACAGTAGTTTTTATGTTTTCTGCAAAAGCTTCTGCCAAGCCGTGAAACCTGGGAAACTCCGAGTTCGTTGCAAAACATGCAAACAAGGGACACTGACTTTGGCACGGGTAGGTTTAACTTTCTATCTTGTTGGTTGGTTAATGTAAGTTACTAAAATTTGAAATGATAAACGGATTAATACTTGTTAAAGATATTCATGACTGGGAGAGCCAATGGTAACAAAGTCAGCCAATGAATAGGCATAGCAACTCAGTCAGCCAATGGGTGCTAACCACTTCTGAGTCTGTGCACAGAATCGAAATACTTAAATGAATACTTAAGCTTAAGGCTGGGTGTGGCTCCAGTCTCCACTCTGTACTCTTCCACTCTGAACTCTGCTGAAATGAAACTTAACTGTTCTCTGCTGTCTGTAACTGATTGAAGAATTCTACTTGTAGTATTGTAAATATATATATTATTATGTTTATAAAGAAGTTATTGAATTCAGCTGAATTAGTCATCTGTGTGTGCTTCTAGTTTTGATTTTGCAAAAAACTTTAATAATACTGCCTATGGAGAAGGTGGCCCCTCATGTCTGGAAGGGGAATTGCATGTATTCATAACTGGTAGAAAATGAATATGTTGAATAACATAAAATGGCATGTTGTCCAGTTTGATTACATAAGTTGGCCAACATATCAGTTTATGTTATTTGATATATTCATTTTCTACCAATATATATTATTGATTTATTCATGGATGAATATGATATTATAACTTTGTCCATTGTAAACAAGTGTGTTTATAATAAGCCTTTGTAGCATTACTCTAGAGAGATATCCCTAGTTACATTATTATTCATGCTCAGCCACATGACAAAGGTCTTTTCAAATTCATCAACGCTCTCCTGTTTCTTTAATACCTTCATTTAACCCTGATCATTATTCACTTTCTGCTGTGGTTTTCAAAGTTTGGCAATTTTTATCATATTGTTTTCACATGATGATAGTGACGTAGTTTTGTTGCAAATGAGGCTGAGCATCTTTTATTTTAAAACAGTATCTTTGGGGATATGTATTTTTGAAATATATATTCAGTGTGCTTCCAAGCACATAGCATGTATGTGCGACGCACAAGCCAATTTGGTGTAGTGGTTAAAGTGCTGGGATAGAAACCAGGTGGCTGTGAGTTCTAGTTATGCCTTAGGCATGAAAAACTGGCTGGGTGACTTTGAGCCAGTCACTTTCTCTCAGCCCAACTCACAGGGTGGTTGTTGTGGGGGAAAATAGGAGGAAGGAATATCAGTATGTTTGCTGCCTTGAGTTGTAGATAGAAAAAAGGTAGGATAAAAATATCCTTCTCAAAAGTAAGCAGAACTTGTATCTGGCAATGTCCTTGATGACTTCAGCAGATATAGACTTCTGTATCATACAGGTTTAGAGCAGGGGTCTAAGCAGTTATGCCGGCTGGAGAATTCTGTGAGTTGAAGTCCACAAGTCTTAAAGTTGCCAAGTTTGAAGACCTCTGGTTTAGAGTATGAACGGAAATTGCAGTTTCGGCACAACTGAAGTGCTTCTACCATTCTTCATACAGTTACAGATAACAAAATCAGTAGACTTTCATGTTAACACTGCTTTACAAATGAAGCCCTTCTGTGTCCTCCAAGCTAAGTTACCCTGAGATTCTTTGTAGTTTTAAAGGGATAATAGCCTTCTCAAAAGCTTAAACCCCACCCCGGCTTCAGAGAGGATTTGGATTATCCCATCTCTTGATTCCAATTCTATTAATCTTCCTTCTTTGAAGTAACCACATTTTAACTCTTCTCTAACCTTATCGATGGTTAAGGAAAAGCAAGCCAGTTTCATAAACTAAAGTTCTCTGTAACTCTGTAAGGTAGTTCATTGTAGCTTTCTCCATTGAACTTTATAGCACAAATAATGCTTCATTAGGACTCTGTCAGATTCATGTTGGCTATTGGCCCTTTTATATAACAACGTTATAGAATAGGTAAGAAATAAAGAAAGGAAGAACAAACAGAGTATAAATGTATACATAAGGGATAATATAATTGTGGATATTAGCCGCTGCAAGCTTATTGTAAATATGGGGAAACTGTACCCCTACTGATTTGTTTGTTTTGTATGTGTTTGTGTTTTATGTGTATTTAATAAAAAATATTTTTAAAAAAAGAAACTCACAAATCAAAAAATCATATTTCAATTCTGTGCATGGAAGTGGAGCTAGCTACAAGATGCAGTTCACATTGATTTTCTGTTTCTTTCATACTTTTCATGGACTGTTTCAACTTTTGTGTATGTTACAGTAATCAGATATTTCCACAACATCTAATACATCAACGGATTTACTGCAAATTCTGCTATTGGCCTGGTTCTTGTGCTCAGCAATTTTGCAATCAGAATGGAGAGTTGATTTGTTTTGAAATTGGCATTTGGTTCTTTTTTTTTTTTTTTTTTGTATTGACAGCAGAGCCAACAATCCCTTCTGAGAAAGAATACGCTAAGCTAATACTTCCTTAACCTGATGCCCTCAAGATGTGTTGGGCTACTGAGGGAGCAGACTAAAGGAAATTGAAGTATAAAAAAAGAAATGTTTTCTTATTTCTGCTTAAGAATTCCAACCTGAATTAGCTGACTTATGCTGGTCACTCCTTCAATTATGCTTTACTGCACCTTGCTAGGTGGTAGTTCCAAGCTGAATTTAAGAGCCGCAGTGGTGCAGTGGTTAGAATGCAGTATTGCAGCCCAACTCTGTTGACTGCCAGCAGTTCAATCTTGACTGGCTCAAGGTGGACTTAGCCTTCTATCCTTCCTAGGTCCCTAAAATGACGGTTAAGATTGTTGGGGGCAACATAAAGCACTATAAAGCTGTATATAAGTCTAAGTGCTATTGCTATATTTGGTTCATCATACAAAGTAAAGCAGGACCATACCTGATTAGTATAAGGATGGGAGGCCACCAGAAAATTTTAGTGATGTAGGTTAAATTGGAATTTTTTTTTAAAAAAAATACCCCATGGAAAATCTCTTTTAAATTTACCTAGGAAAGCTATGTGGCACATACATGAAGTCACTAGAAGCTAAACTGCCCTTGGAACATATTTGTTTTATCTTTCCAAAACAAATCCCCAGCCAGAAATGATGTGTTTTGATTTATTCCACACTAAAAATCTAGCACTAATCATCTCACAGCTAGAGATTCCTCCCAAAACTACTGAAAAATAAACAAAATATTCTTGTATTTTCTCCCCTATCTTTTATTTAACTTATATCAACAGAACATAGCATAGATGTCTGTTCCCAATAGCTGAACTAAATCCAGTTTCGGATAATATCTCTGAAGACATAAAGAGGTTTTTCCTCTTTCCTGAATTACTGGATACTTCTTTCTCTTGTCCTGTCTGGCATCTTTCAAAAGTTTCCTCTGAGCACATCTGAAAGAGGATTATCCGGGCCTGTATTTCTTTTCTTTCTTCCTATCCATTTATTTTACCACCCAGCAAAATCCATTTTATGTCATTAACTTGGATGACAGGATACTTTACATAACGTTTGATTTATAGTTCTCATTCTCCTGCCCCAGTGAAGATTCTCTGTAAAGTTAAAAAAAAAAAAGAAGCAGTTTCAAAAAGAAAAAAAAGTGAAACCCCAATTCTTCATTTCCTTTTATAATATTTGGCTGTTCTGCCCTTGCTTACGAGATCCTTGCTTCCTTTTTATATCAGAGAAGCAACAAAACACAGATAAGTTGATACAGCTGAAAAACTAGTGTTTTGCACTCCACTGTATGTTTCTTGCAGAAAGTAACTTTTAAAATGTTTGCTTACACTTCATCTGTAGCTGAGCAAAGTACAAGGCAGTTTTGGTTTCAGTGAAACCCTTAAATTGGCATTAAAAACAAATTAGCATTAACTTTCTTAAGGAAGTTTATTCTTTGGATTGGTGAACCAGAAATAGATAACTTAATTGGACTAAATTAAGTCCCTTCTCTTTGGCAAAAAGACTAATATTGGGAATATTCATAATATAGCCTTATAATAATTCATGTTAATTTGAAAAAAATGCCCATTATATTTAAGGCTACATTTTATGAGTAGTTCACAGCCTTACTTATGTTAGATATATTTATTCTGAATTATATATAATTATCAGAAAATAATATTAGCAACATATTGAAGTATTTTTTCAGATGAACCTGATTATCTTAATAAATACTGCTGGCTTATATCTTGCCAAACATGCAACATGTTTTCAATTATGTAAAGTAGCTATAGGAAATGTGCTTCGTTTTGTATTCTCAAAGTTGTTTGATAATTTATAACACTGCAATATTAAATATGTCAATGTAAAATATAATTTAATTATAATTCTCACCACCATGCCTTCTTAAAAAATTGAAAACTGGTCTGATATCATTTGTCCTGGTTTTCCATTTTTAAATCAATACCTGATTTCGGATAGGAAATAATGAAGTAAAGCCAGCCTTCTCAATATATTTATGCTGATGTGCATATTCTTGCTCCAGTATAGATATTAGTTTAATTATGTGGTTGGAGGGAGTTTTTTTATTTTTGAATATGTATAATAAATGTGCATAGTGAAGAAAAGTGATAATACGTTTATATACAAAACCCAGACATGAAATTTTGATAGCACATAAGTAAAAAGAAATTTAATGAATAATATTCACAGCCATTTTCACTGACTTCAATGGCATATACTGCCTAGTAGCATGAGCAACCTGAGACCCCCAGCATTAATGGGGCCATGACCTTCCTTTCTGTGGTTCCTGGATCCTTCTCCAATTACAGTTGCCAAAAAATAGTGTCATGTTTTCATTCTATTCTGAGTCAAGAAACATATGAAAAAGCACTTCACTATGCACATTTATTATGCATATTCAAGGGTATACGCTAAAATAGGTTTAAGGTAGGTTAAAACCCAACAGCTAAATCAGAAGTGAATTAGAAATTCTTAATCCCACCCATATTTGGCCAGTTCACTTTGTAAAATTGTCCAGGTCAAATTGTTCTTTTTCATCCTAAAAAATGTTGCATTTTATGCACTATGGCCTAAAAGAACATCTGCATTTATTAACAGAGCCATGTTAGCACATCTGGGAGAAACCCTAATCTGAAGTCCTGTGGGTTTCTCCACCCAGTTTAAAGTTCACTCCCTTGTTTCTACACCCACAAGTTCATCACATGGCCCAGTCTGGTTCTGCCAACATGTCTGGTCCTCCCATCAACTTCCGGGCAGGTGCTGAATAAAGGATGACCTTGAGAATCTAGAAGGAATTTGTTATGGCTACAACTCTACAACCCTCATGCAGCGGTTCCTCCCAAATTCTCACAGCACTAACACATTCTACATTCTAATATATGTGGCAGGCCAAAGTCTCCAAATCAAGCGATGGCTTCGGCTTGACAGCTGCAACATGTCACACGTGTGAGGACCAGCTGTAAGTCTCCTGTTCAAGCCCTGTCAAAGTTGAGTAGTTGCTGAACAAGCAGTTGATAAGCAAGAACTACTTGTAATGTGGCTGGCATTCTCAATGGAAATAAACAATATTTTAAAGTTTTAATTAAGTTTAAAAAATTTATTTGAGCCACTATTTGAAAGGGACTAAATGATTACTTAAGTTTTTCATCAAATGTGGGATGTTGCCTGCCCACTCCAGATGTTTCTTATTCATCACAATGCTAATGGGCTGTATGTAGCAAGACATACTAGACTCCTATAAACACAAATATGTCACAAAGATGCTTTGCCTGTCAATCTCATTCAAGTGTGAAAAGCATCCGTTGGAATAGATTAACATGTTCTTTGGCATGACTGTTGTGCTTGTTTGAGTGGGTTTGACCACTCCTTTCATATTAGATGTGGCAGCCAAAGGATTTCAAAATAATAATGGCGAAAACTGTTATTGTTATCATAGTAGAAGTGTTGGACAAGCTAGAATGCTGAGTCAAGTTAAAACAGACCAATGAGTTAGTGAAGACATCTGATTCTGGAGCATGCCATTTCTGCAACATCTTACTCATTTTTGAAATTCATGGCTTTGATGCACACTTTTCCAGATGCTTATAATCTCAAATGGCAGAATAGGACAGAAGCATCTTATTGTGTCATTTGAGAATTCAATAAACCTTTTTCTGGTCCAACAGGACAGTTTCAATATTATTATATTGCTTGGTAACTGGTAACAATTTAATCCTTTGAGAGTGAGTTACTGCTACAGGAAGACTCACGCCTTCGTCACGTCCAGGCTGGACTATTGTAATGCTCTCTACATGGGGCTCCCCTTGGGGTGCACCCGGAG
>JANHGD010006101.1:13319-23559 GCA_027560375.1 Imantodes cenchoa
ACTACTAGTGAGCATAGCATTGGCTTGATTGGCATTGTATTGAATAAATCACACTATGTTCAAGGCACGGTGAGTCTATCCTTCATCCCTCATTAAAAGAGGGGAAATAGAGGCACGAGAGTGCCAATTTAAACTTTCCCAGACTCAGTCCTGATTGGCTAAAGTTGAGAACATCCCATTCTTGGAGGCTAGCTCCACCCTATGAGAAAGGGCATATCAGGTAAGTACAACGCCCCTTCTCAGACCTTTTGCTGAAACCTTCATCTAACTAACCACTGGGGAAACAGAAAGGAAGATGCTCTGGAATTTCCCATCCAAATTCTAGGAAGATGTGTCTTAAATGTTGTGTCTATTTTAAGCACAAGGGATAACAATGTTATGGTACAATCTCGCACATGAAGCTTTTAATGAAAAAAAATGTTTATGAAACCTAAATCTCTTGATGCTAAGATGGCTATATTGGAAAGGGGAAATATATGAAAAACCAGAGAAATATATGAATATAAGAAAAACTAGGGAAATATATGAAAATACCGTGTATGAAAAACCAGGGAAATAAATGAATATATGAAAAACCAAGAAAGGCAACAAGCAGATACAGAGAAGTCTAGATAAAACCAATGCAGTTACCTAGTATGGCTAATCTGTATTTATTAGCCTGTATTCGCCGCCCTGTATTTGCCCTGAGTCCCTTGGGATAGGGCGGTCTATAAATCCCAATAAATAAATAAATAATATTACCTTCCTGAATAAATCTTTAATTTCAGCATGATGCCCATTACAGAGGGGACAGTACGAGAGATTTATTGTGAGTCTCCTGTTTGGATGTTCATAGGCAGGTCTTCATTTTACAAAATGCAGGGAATAGATGAAAACTAGCTTTTTGGGGGACATTGGATGTTGCTTTACCTAACCAAGAAAGCCACTGTATGTTACCTAATGATTTAGGATCCGAAATTATAGAGAATCTACACTCCCTTCACCTTTGTGGAATTTTGAAACCACATTCTGGTTTTCAATCCCAACCAGTGGTGAAATCTAAAAAATTTCCCTACCGATTCTGTGGGTGTGGCTTGGAGGTCAGGTGGGGCTTGGTGGGTGTGGCTTGGTGATCATGTGACCGTGTGGATGTGGCCAACTTGCAAAATGTGGTGAGACTCACTTAACAATGCTCTTGCTTAGCAACCAAAATTTTGGGCTCAATTGTGATCATAAGTGTTCTTTCTTTCTTTCTTTCTTTCTTTCTTTCTTTCTTTCTTTCTTTCTTTCTTTCTTTCCACTTTTCCTTTTCTTTTCTTTCCTTTCCCTTCTTTCCCTTCTTTCCTTTTCTTCTTTCCTCCTTCCCTTCCCTTCCCTTCCCTTTCCTTTCCTTTCCTTTCCTTTCCTTTCCTTTCCTCCTTCTATCCCTGCTCAAATAAAGCTTCGCCAGGCAGCTCAATAGAGCACGGCCCCAGCAAGTGGGCATGGGGGACCACAGGAAGGCTGCATGGAAGGCCGCCAAGCATGGCACGGCTGCAGGAAAGGGAGTAGGCTGCTACCTCCCTTCCCTGCTGCCCCAACATGTTTGCTTGCCTTCCACATGGCCTTCCACTTGCCTGCCTTCGCAAGCTGGCCACGGGGACACAGGGAAGGCTGAATGGAAGGCAGGAAAACATGTCGGGGCTGCGAGCCACAGGAAATGGATAGGGAAGCAGGCTGGGATGAGAGGGTTAGGGGCAGCTAGGTAGGCCATGATTTCTCAGGCTTACTTGGCAGACAGATCAGGGGTGTAGCACTTCAGGCAGACAAGCTGCAGAGCAGAGATTGGGCAGAGCAGGGCGAGCACGCAAGCGGTGATTGGGGAACTGGTTTGGGGCATGGCCAGCCAGCCATTGCTACCAGTTCTGCAAACCACCGGTAGCTGCTGCTACCGGTATGCCCGAACCAGTAGCATTTTACCCCTGATCCCAGCTATGCCTTTGCATAAATGGTATTATGCATGGGAATAGCGGTGAGGCTCTTTTGAAAAATAAAAACTGAATTCCATCCATTCAGCTCTATCACAATGAGCAATTTATCTGATATTTTAGGGAGCATTGTTATGCCATGTCAAAATGAAGGGTTTGTCACTTATATAAATTTAAGAATGCCTAATGAAGATTAAAGTTACCATTGAGAGAAATTTCAGTATTTTTCTTAAAAGAAAAAAGGGAGCAGGCAGACAACATATAATGGACAGGAGCATCCTATCCTCTCTTTTTTTTTGTTTGAAGTTAGGAATATTTTTAAACAAAACAGTGGATTGCAGCTACCAATCCTTTATTAAGAAAACTTATATGGATCACTTGGAACTGATAATAAATGCAATGCTGAAACCTTGAAGTTTCTTTCAATCATGTGTTGGCACTGCTAGGACCAACCCTGGACTTCTCAGCTGCAGTTCAGACTATTTCATGCAACCCAGGAAAAAGGGGTAGAGATAGCATGTGCTCTCCTAGTTCTAATATTCTAAGTAGAAAAGAACATACTAAATTAGAAGTACAATGTGTGATGTTAGTTCCACAGCCTTTTGAATTTAATCTTTAGGTTTATACATCTTTTTTCCTTGCTTTGACCCATCTAAAGTTTCCAGCTTATATCATCCACACATTTCCCTATATCTCCTAGGGAACTGCTTAGTTATAAACCAAACTAAACAGTCATCACACGTAACTCAAAGAATCACTGTCCAAAGGCCAGTTATTAAATTGTAGTCCATTACATCTCATAGAGAAAGTTGAATCAATTGCTTTTTCCAGCTTGTAAAATATAACTACATGTTTTTAATACTGTACGTATACCTATATGCCTACAGATGTGAGGTATAATCACTGTGGAAAACTCAGGGAAGAGTGAAGATCCCTCCTTGCTCACCTCAAGGTATATTTATTTCCTATAGCAAAACCAGAAAATGGTTTAAAACAGATGAACGATTGTTCATCTCCATGGAGTCTTTTTCATATAAAGGTCAGATTCTCACTTCAACTATCATTATAGGATTCAGGTACAGGATAATTGAACTACTACAAGTGGAAACTAATGTTAAGGGATGCTTGGAGTACAGGTTGGGCAAAATCTGCAAGGGGTTAATTTCTCCACTCTTTGTAAGTAGGGTAAATGCTATTCTATAATATTTAGCTTGGCCTTCAGGCAGCAATCAAATGGGAAGGTCTTGCTTGACATGTTCAGCTGTTAAGTAAAATAAATAATTCTACTTAGACTATCATGCACAATGAAAAAGGTTTTTCAAGGCTAGCTCATCAACTTGTCAGATTTCTGGCGGAGGGGGGGGTGAGCCTTAATTGAAATGTTGCAGTTTAAATTGACCATATGCTTTCCCAGTTACTGAGCTTCCTTTTACAAGACCATGATAATAGAATCATACATTTTCTTTATTATACTGGTATTCTGCCTCCAATGCAGCGCCTAAGCAAACCTTCAAACTTATTTCAAAATACCATTTTTAAATAGAGTGTGTGTGTGTGTGTGTGTGTGTGTGTAGGGGCGAGGATTACAATTTCATACATTTATCTTATCATGAGTGCCTTTAGCACAGTGAGAATGCCAAATCCCAGAATGAGTCTCTTGGGCATGAAAATAATTATGCAAACTTTCTTATCATGCCCTGTAGGTTACTTGCACATTCTATAAAGCCATCTTTAAGCACACTTATTTATAAGGTATTAAGAGCAGTTTCCATGGAAATCTAAATAATTTTTTATTTCCTGACACATTGATTCTTTTTTCACATCTCTGGCATTGGTTTCAAAGTAGGAATCATTACTATTACCTGGCCCTTTCTTTCCTTAAACAAACTATGCAAATTAATTGTTGCCCATAGACACAGGATCCATCCTCCTTAACAGATATCTTACCTGAAGTCTCAAATAAGGATAAATAAATGCAGACATTTCTTTATCAACCCAAAATATTGGTTTGAAGTGGCTGCCTTATTACTTCTTAACTGAATGCCACAACAAGAGGGGAAAGTAGAGACACTGAGGTGTATAAAGAATATGAAACTTCTTATTTTTGATTCATGTTAATCCCACATATGTTTATCTATAACAGGCGGGTTTCAAACTAAGGCTGGAAACCCCCACAAGACAGTTGCAAGAAACTTAGAAACTGTTAAAGGCTATCTCAGGTATGGCAGTCAAACTTGGATATTTGATTACAGTATTGCTAATTTTAATGAAGTCATTAATTTTGTCCATGTAGAATCACACTATAATTTATCACTTTAGAGACTGCAGAATTTTAAGATTTGAAAACAACTGCATTAGCCTATATTGGGGGTCCCCAGACTTGGCAACTTTAAGACTGGTGGACTTCAACTCCCAGAATTCTCCAGCCAGTTGCCAAGTTTGAAGACCTCTGGCCTATATAGTCCTGTTAGTGCAGTTGTTATATTAGTGAGAAAATACACATTTTGTTTTGCTTTGTTTTATTTTATTTTATTGAATGTATAACCTGCTGCAATAAAACTCCGAGTTGCTTCTAAGGTATACAAAACAAGAGCCATTAAACCATCCACTGGAAAAATATAACATAAAGCCAACATAAAGGCAAGAAAATGAAAAATAATAAAAATAAATAAAAATTATACAATACAACAAATCAGGAATATGCCCTCCAAAATAATCCAGATTTCAATAACTTCTGGGTACCAGCAGGGACTAGTGTGATCCCCAAGGCCATGTCATCCCCAGAAAAGCAACAGTGCCTAGCCTGAACTCCCCTCTTTTTCCAAAAACGTGGGACTACAGCAGGTCTTCCTTACCAGATCTAAAATTTCAATTCTGGTTGGAGTAGATACACAAGTTCCAATCCTTGAAGGGCTTTAACAACACTAGCACTGTAGCTAGAAATATTTCTGTGATCAGTATGGGGCACATAGAATCAGTGTTATATCCTCCCATTACTCAGAGTATCAAGTATGCAGTTTCTTTAATGTCAGCCCAATGAAAAATAATTTGCAATATTCCAGCTGAATAGTTACTTTTGAAAAATGATTGTGGATGATTTCTAGTTTAATTTGCCCCTCCCTGTCAGTTCATTTACTGAGATCAGAGCAAGTACACACACCACTTCTGTTTGATACTTACTTATTAAAATCGGCAAATGTTAAAAAAAAAACATACACATTTCTTAAGGGGTCCCCAAGGGGGCATGCATAAGTGCACCAGTGTGCCTATCGTCCCTGTCCTACTGTATCCATTTGTATGTACTCATCTTATGTGTTTATGGCTATGTTTTGCTTCTTTATATCCATTTATTTGTGCCATTTTTTCTTGTGTCCTTGCACTTGTTAACAAATAAATAAATAAATAAATAAATAAATAATAAATAAAAAGTGATTTTTCAGGGTGCAGAATTGAGGAGGAATTACCTCATGTCAACTTCCACCTTTATTTAGTTAATTAACAATGTGTGGTAAAAGGCAAGCAAAAAGAGAGTGGGGAGAGAAGAACAATGGCAAGAATGTACATTATCTGTATAGCTTTATCAGAAAGTTTAGAACATTTCAGAGCCACTAAAACCAACTCTGTGGGTAGTTAATACAGATAGTCCCAAAGGGAGTAACCTTTGGTGGTTGCAACTTCAACTCTTTTATAAAATTAGCAATGGCAGAATAAAGGTGGAAGTTGACATGAGGTAATTCCTCCTCAATTCTGCACCCTGAAGAAACACTTTATTTATTTATTTATTTATTTATTTATTTATTTATTTATTTATTTATTTATTTATTTATTTATATTTGTCGACAAGTGCAAGGAAACAGGCCACATGAAAAAATGGCACAAATAAATGGATATAAAGAAGCAAAACATAGCCATAAACAAATAAAATGAGTATATACAAATGGGTACAGTAGGACATAGACGGTAGGCACACTGGTGCGCTTATGCCCGCCCCCTTAGGGACCTCTTAAGAAATGTGTAAGGTCCACGGTAGACAGTTTAAAGTAAAAGATATGGGGGTAGAGAAACTAACAACAGGATTAGGTAAAGTGTTCCAGACATTTACTACACTATAGCAGAAGTCGTATTTTTCTGCAGTCAAGATTAGAGCGGATTACATTTAGTTTGTATCTATTGATAGCCCTAGTGTTATTGCAGTTGAAATTAAAGTAGTTGTTAACAGGTAGGACGTTAAGGTAGATGATCTTGTGTACAAACTTAATTTGGTGGGGAAGAGGTATCCAATAGTAATGAGACCATAATTTCTTGAGAAAAACACATTTCTGTCAACAGTTTTTTTCTCCAATGACATTTTTTGATGGCTTTTGGAGACTTCCCAGTAAAAACTATGCTGGAATATTCTGAAAGTAAATACATCAAAGCAGTACTAGGTTTTGATCTGCATCATAGTGCATACTGAAGTTTGCAAATCTCCAGCTATTAGCTATCCTTAATATTAGTATGTTGATCTGCTTCCATTAGTATCTCTTGTTATTAGAAGGCACCTCTAACCACCTAAATATGCAAGTGTAAAAAGGTTAGATTATTGATTGATTGTGAAGCTCTTTGTCATGAAGGAGCTCTGAGCAGCATACAATAAACAATAAAAAAGAATTTCCCCATAAAAACAAATAGATAAAGCCACAATAATACAACTGCTTATAACATAAAATCATAGAACAGTGGGAATAAAGTAAAGATTCCCTCAATTCAAGCATATTTCCTGATCATTACATCTCCATATCCGCACAGTTTTCTCACTAACAGTACAGAAGGGGTTGCTGCTGTCTTCTTTAGGTTATTGAGGGCTGTCTTCCCAATCTAATCTGTAGACTGGTAATATCTCATCCAAAGAGAAGAATTAGCCACTTAGTTTTTGTCAATCAAGAATAGCTGGGTGCTACAATCTGCTGTGACAATAATAGAGGTATAACATTGAAAATAGTTCATTTAAAAGACATTCTAAAACACAGGTCACCAACCTGTGGTCCGTGGACCACTGGTGGTCCACAAGAAAATTTTGGTGGTCTGTGGAGAAATTTTGGCCCCTGGGCCAGATATGGCCAAAAACAATTAATCCAGTCCAGGAAGAAAGGAAAGGAGAGGGAAGGGAAGGGAAAAGGAGGGACTACAGCTACAGCTCTGGAATATGGGACTGACTTTCCCAACAACTCAGCAAGCCACCATCAAATAAGCTTCAATTATTTTGTAATAATTACACTTTTAATAATTTTATAATTTTGTTATGTTAAATAGGTGCATTTCATATTAATAAAATGGAAGTTCTCTGATCATTGTTTTACAAATGTATTTATCTTTAAAAAATTCATATTAGTAGTCTGTGAGACTTACAATTATGAATTACAGTCTGTGGGATTTAAAATTATGCCCTTGGTGGTCCCTGAGGTCTAAAAGGTTGGGGACCCCTGTTCTAAAAGGCAGTCTGGTCTTAAAGACCTGATTGAATCAATATGTCTTTAACTGATATTTAAAATAAGACTTCCTAGTGGTCAACCATAGTTCCCCCAGAGGAGGGAGCTATAACTGAAGGATTAGTACTGAGAAGTCTCCACCTCTTACCATCACTTGCTGGACAAGTTAAACTGGTAAGAAGCAGGACTTCCCTATTTGTCCTTAGTGACATTTGGGAGAGAGCCATAAGGAGAAAAGCAGAACCTTCTAAAATATTTCCCCTTAGAACATAACATATTATAAATTTAAATGTATCCTGGAACAGCCTCAGTTCACATGGGTTTCCACTAGCCATTACTGCATCATTCTGTAGAAGCTTATTGAGAAGGACATGTTGAAAGAAATGAAGCAGAAATAATTTTTCTACATCACTGTGAATTACAATACTTTGGTTCTCCACTTGCATACATTTTAAACATGACTAGCCCTAGCTCCATCATCAAAAGTGCTTAATATTTAATAGCGCAAGGAATCAAAAGATGCCTCTGCTGGAATAATCAACATGCAACTTAATAGGTATAAAAAAAGATGGGGGCCACTGCCAGCTCAAGGGCATGATGGAACCTTTAGATCACATTGATGGATGGTGCCATCTCCAGCCAATGTAAGTATTACCATTTTTAGGATTGTTTGGAAGGAGAAATGGCAGTAGTGTCCCTAATCTTTGTCCAGTGTCTAGTCCTCTCTAACCTAAGGCTACCCTGATTTGGTAGATAAGGGTGAGAAGGAGAAGGAGTAAAAGTATATTGACAATTAAAGGACAATCCTTTCCAGATCACCTCCTAGAAGAGCCACTGGTAGGATTTCTCTGGGAGGAGAGCATGCAATGGCTCTGAGATAAGCTAATAGGGCTGTCTCTCCCTCTGTCCCTTATGGCAGTGGCTCCCAACTTTTTGGGCACCAGGAACCAGTTCTATGGAGATAGGTTTTTCTGCAGATGGGAGGGGGGCATGGTTTCATGTGCTGCCTACATCTCGTAAATGGGGCTTCGCTTGTTTGCACGGACCAGTTTCTGAAAAGCCATGGACCGATGGCAGCAGGGGCAGGTTCCACTTACCTTTCACTAGTGGTATGCACCGTGACCGCGACCGCTCACTACGTGTGCATCCTCTCGCATCCTCTTGCATGATTTCAGCTCTCTGCGCATGTGCAGAGGGATAATTTTACTTTTGTGCATGCACAGAGAGCCAAAAACCATGAAATTTTTTTAAAAAGATGGCAGCGCCCATGGCCTGGCAAAGCCGTTACACGTGCGATTATGCAATCAGCAGACTCCTACCAGAACGGAGCACTGGGGCACATCGGTAGGAACCCACCACTGGATGGCGGTCCACGGACTGGGGGTTGGGGACCCCTGCCTTACAGGCAACTGCCAGACGTAATGGCCACTGACAAAAACTATTTGATTCAGTCTGTCCAGCTGAAAATTGAACTTAATATGTAGAGAGAAACCTGCTGATGCTCTTGTATTTTGATCCTAGAGATCTGCAAAAGTTAGTTAAAAAAATGGCTCCTGACAAATCAGGAGAGTTGGAAACATATTCAGCTGAGCACACAGTTGAACGTTCAACTCTCCTTTAGTTCTTACTGTCCAGCAAGATTTTTCCACCTACACTCTTAGCTTCCAACTCTTTCAACTGCAGGATCATTAAAAGGAAGGGAAAATTCAGTTAGCCAATTTGTTTTATTTTTTTAGAGTTACAAGGGTAGGGAAAAACCACAATTTGGATCATCTAATGGCACCAGAAATTTGGGCAACCTTTTGTTTATTAATAAATTAACATCTCTTGTAGAATGTGGTTTGGTAGTAGAACTGAATATTTTCCATCTTCATATTTATTTATTTATTGAATTTATTCTTATACAGCAGCAATCAAAATTAGTTTTGGTGGCTCACACATTTTCTACTCTGAATTACAGCAGTTTTCTGGGTCGATGTTAGTTCTTTTTTCATCATTTGTCATAAGTTCCTTCTTTCAAATGGAAATACCAGAAATTAAAACTAAAATATGCAGCATTTACTGCACTAACTTCCTTCTCATTATAGCTATGCCTTTCCATTTCATTCTATAGTTATGGATTGAATAATATTCCAATCCTAATTTGATAAAGTATGTATTAGCCTGCATATTAATTTGGGACAGAAGTGTGCATACTGCAATTATTTAGCCGTTATTGGAACTGATTCTTCTGTTACACTTATTTCATTCTCTTTAATTCATTCCAGCTGAATGCAGTCTTTTGGCCTGCAAAAGCTACCTCCTACTACATTGATCAGATGTGGGTAGTGCTTAACAGTAACACTTCATCTGAATCCAGGATAGAATTATTGCAACACCAGCTATTATGGACTCAATAAATTTCAAACATCCCACTGCTACAGTTTTCTTTCCAGTAATTCATATGCCCTTGGTTAGTGCAGCCAAAGGAGGTTTATGGTGCAGCAAATGAAGATTGCAGAAAGTGAGTTCATTGGATATGCTTGGAAGCCCTATCAAGAAATTTAGGGGGTGGGGGGAGAGAGAAGAACAACAAATCCCAAACAGAAGTATTTCCCCCTAAGGTGGATCTCAAGGTGGATCTCAAGCAACACACTCACCTTTTATTTTCCCTGTGGTTTTGGGGCACACTTCTAAACTAAAATGGAGGTCACATTTCAACACCAAAATAATCAGAGCGCATAAAAGCAAGGGTCACTGCCTATTTGGTACTGTTGTAAGGAATATCCTTCTAGGTTCAGTTCCAAGTGGGGAAAAAGACACTGGATTCATGGAAGCTGCTTGGAA
>JANHGD010006103.1:35924-47698 GCA_027560375.1 Imantodes cenchoa
CCGGGAAGATCATTAGCCCCTGGTTAGGGCGGGGGGGGGGAAAGCTTCAAAAAAGCTACATTTGGTGTATAAGACGCACCCAAATTTTCAGCCTCTTTTAGGAGGGAAAAAGATGCGTCTTATACTCCGAAAAATATGGTATGTAGGTTTTGCTAGGAGGAAGAAGACATGGAGTGTATAATGTCTCAGTCACTGGCTTAATTTATGTTTTGTTTTGTTTTTTCCTCTCCCCATCTCAGGACACCTCAATTCTCGGTTCATTACAGAGGGGGATGGAAAATTCTTCCGTGGCTTCTGCCTCTTCCGAGGCAGGGAGCAACCGATCTCAAGAAATTGAGGAGCTAGAAAGGTTCATTGACAGCTACGTTTTGGAATATCAAGTCCAAGGCTTGTTGACCGAAAAACCCGAAGGGGATGAAGAGAACGAGAAAACACAATCCAATATCTCGCAGGTGGGTGACAGACCTGGAGTGGGTCATTCCCACTGGCTTAAAAACACAAAAAGAGGCATAGTGAGAAGAATAACAATCCCCGCAGAACTAAATAAGAGGTTTGGATGTTTTTCAGATAGTTCCAAGCTGTGTGTTTTAAATCAGGCATGGACACCATTTTACCAAACAATGAAGTTTGTTTGGAGGCTGCAGAGAAACGATCAGTGATGGCATCACTCTCAAACTCTGAGATGGGCAGCAAATAAATTTAATAATAATAGCAATATCCTTCACATAAAGGATAAGAATTGAATATTAATAATGATTTAATTTTTCCCTCTGGCTTTATAAACCCCTTGTTTTTGTTTTCCTGATTCCCTTCCTGTTTTCTTAAGGCATTGGAATATCTTTTCAAGTTTATTATTCAGTCTCGGATCCTTTACTCCAGAGCTACTTGTGGAATGGAGGAGGAACAATTTAGAATCAGCATCCAAGAACTTTTCCAGTCCATCAGATTTGTACTCAGCTTGGATAGCAGAAGCTCTGAGACTCTCATCTTTACACAGGTTATAAATATCTACAGTTCTATTTTGTGTGTTTCATTATTGCCTTTGTAAATTGATAGAATTACTTAGCAATGTACCACAACTGTTCAGAGGAAAATAACCAATTGATTAAGAAAATACTAGCAAACCATAAAACAATCCTTCTGCAATTCTGTCAGTTTTTCAATTTTCTGTTTATTTATTTTACTGGACTTACATATTGCTTCAATCATATATGTCTTTGAGTGATACAAATAGTAATGAAATTAAAAATTAAAAACATAGCTATATTTCAATATAAATCACCAAGTTTCTGAGAAATAACCACAATCCATATTTACATTTAACCATCAGATATGAGTCGTGACCCCACAGCCTGTGAAAGCCAACTGGAACAATTTCATTTTCAGATCTCAAAGGACAGGCAGAGATTACTGGGAGAAGGTAGTTCCTAGATGCCCAATTCTAAAACATGAAGCAGTTAAAGGTGACAATCAACATATTGGATTGCACTCAGAACAATACTGATAAGCAGAGTAGCTGTCAAAGCAGATGTGTTTCTTAGGTAGACTGTTGGGCATCCAAAACTTCTTGAGTTGCTTTATTGTGAAGCAATTGAAATTTGTGGTCTTCAGTGGCCACCTTAGGAAATAATTTAATAATGAGAGGAAACCAAGGGTTAAAGGACTATGAGCAAAGCCTGCTAATGTAGGAAAGACTAATTGTTATATAAGATGAACATCTGTAATAGCCCTTCTTAATCACAACTGCCATTTGCTCTTAAGTTGGAGCCCCAGATTATGAATTAACACTGAAGGAGAAGTACAGCCCCATCCAGAGTCAGAGACAGAATACCTTTGGAATTGGAGGGCTTCTATACTAAAAGCTATTTTCCCTTGTTGACACGGAACCAGACTCTGTTTATTCCCATCCAAACTTTTATGGCTTCCAAGCTCTGGGATAAAACCCATCTTCTATTTGTCTGGAGTCAAGATACACAATTGAATATCACCTGCACACCAATACTACCTGTTTTGTGTTATTGGATGACCATTACCATTAGCTTCATATAGATGTTAAGTAAGAGAAAATAAGATGTCAACTTCTGTGGCACATCACAACAGAGAGTCCCACCACCAAAGTCTGGAGCTGCCCATTTAAGGAAGAATTACTACAAAGCAGTGCCACTTACTCCTAACCTTTGCAGGTGGTCCAGAAAAATATTATGATCAATGGTTTCAAAACAACTAAGATCAGAAGGATTACACCCATATTTCATTCTTGCCACAGGATGACAGAAAAGTAATCAGTGTGGATTCAGTTTCAATGTCTGGGCCTGAATAATCATGATAATCTGTGTCCTTAAGCATTTTCTGCAACTGCAAATCACAGAAAAACCTCCTAACAAGTTTTCCACAGAAGGAAAGATTGGAGACTTAAGTTATAGTTATCTAACGTTACCATAAAATATAAACATATACTTTACTGTGATGTAGCATCTCTTCACAAAGAAACATTCAATACAATTCAATTTTATCAACATTTTCTATAAAGATTTTACCAGCAAAGTAATGGTTCAGAAAAAGTCCCAAGCAAGAGAATTTTCTAAATATTCAATTGCTGCCCATTAAATAATAAGAATTCCAGGCTTATTAATATGTCTAAGAAGTATCTAATATGGTTGCATATTTGTGAAAGCAAGAAATCTGAAGAATCTAGTAAAAATAATAGTTTGTTCTATAAAGAAAATACAAAGTTTTGATAGCAGTGTTTTCTAACCATTAACTTTAATTTTTCTGTACTTGAGTACTTCTCAAGTACTCTGTAATTTTTCTGTACTTGAGTACTTCTCAAGTACTCTGACACGTACTTGAGAAGATTATATATTCATTTAAAAACTTCTTTAATACTTAATGCATCAAAAGTTTACCTTTTTTTGTTTCCTACTTGCCACTGTGTTGTCCCTTAACCCTAATTGACCCATAGGCCCCTCAGCCTGAAGGACAGGTGAGCGGAGCTGGGACATGTGCCCCACAAAAATGTGGTGGCATTGCAAGGCCGTCATTTAAATCTGTAAGTAATTATCCCCATATCCTGTACAACTTTTAATCATGGATGTATCTAACGAGTGTTTTTCCAGTCCGTTTTCTGCACAATGAACTAAAATATATTGCACAGTTCAACGTTTGCAACTATAAAGTGATTTGCAAAAACACTGAACATTTAAATATAAGAGTTACTCTGTTGTTTGCATGAGTCACTTTGAATACAAGCACCAGTCATTAGAGAGAAATTATATCAGTTATGGCAAATGGTTGGATTATCTCTGGTAATTCAAAGAAGTATTAATAATGATAATAAACAGTAAAAAAAAAATTCATAGAAGAATATTTACTAACTCAAATATTGAGTTTGGGTTATGTCATACTGAGAATAAGTAAATATTCATGAAGCTGTAAGAGCCAATAATGAAAATACACTTCATTTTGGCCTTATTTTTAATCTCTTTCTGTTAAGGGTTTTTTCATGAAAATAGCCAAGAGCATTGTGTTCTCTCTAATTACAGGTCTTTTGATATCGCCACCTCTGATATAACTGTCACTGGAAATAATAGCAATATTTAATAATTGCTGAATATTTCCCAGGCATGAAATTGACTTATCTTAAAAATAGAGAAATTAAAATAACAATGGGTGTTTGGCTCAGTATTTAATTATTATTTTTATTTATTTTGTCTATATTTCTTTGGATTGAGAACATTAACTCTAAAATACTGAGCAGAAGTTACCACCCATCTTTAATTTAACTACCGGTATAATTTATAAATAAAATAAAACAAAAAGAAATGAATAGCCAAAACAGGGGAAATAATAAACTGTTTGCTCTGGCTTGCTAGATGCTGATGGGGGATAAACCACTCATACTTATGAGCATCCCCAGTGGGATATCTACAGACATATTTGCATCAGATGTTTTGACTTCATTGCATTATTACATTATTTGTGCAATGTTGTCATGAAACATTGACAACCATTTTGGTATCATTAAGGCTCATTGCAAATCCCACTGGGATAGCCATATGAGAGATGTGTTACTTGTATTGTATGGTACCATCTATCAAAAGATTTTCTGAGTGATGTGAGAGAATGAGTTGCTCACTTTTTCCATCATTAGATTTGGAATGGGGAATGGGGTTGCAGCTAGGAAACAAAGAGTTAATCATTATATTTTTAAATGCTCCAATACTCCCTGCTAGCTATTGTACCCTGTATTGCAAATGGGCTTCCACACAAGATAACTATAACTGGGGTGTCCCAAAGTGCTTTTTCATGAGGCAACTGGACTTTCTTGTTTTTTCTTTTGAAGACGTTTCATTTCTCATCCAAGAAGCTTCTTCAGCTCTGACAGGATAGTAGGGAATGGAAGGATTTATATTCCTTACAAGACAGCTGGTCATTTGCATCCTTTCAGAGGGTCGTTGAAACACTTGGAGGTTTATCTGTGTCCTCAGGGTCTACATAAGTCCTCTACAGACTTATAACTGGGGTGATAGGGAGGAGAAGTTTCAGCTGGATTAGACAGGTCTGATAATGTTTCCATCTTCTAATGTACTCCTGTTTTGCTTCCTTATCACCAACATTGAAATTGAGCTCAGAAATGCCTTTGATTTGAGACAATCGTTTTCTAAAACGAATCACTGTAAGGATATGTCAGAAATTATTATAATAGGAAGGAAAGAGGGAGGATACTGTTGTAAAGTTAATATTTACTTCTCAAGCTCTCATCATACTTAGCTCTCTCTCCCTAAGGCAGATGAAGCAAACTGTAGCATTACATGTAGTGGGAAATTTTGGGATGAGTGAGTCACTTGATTGAGTTGGGCGGTTATAGAAATTGAATAAATAAAAAATAAAATAATTACATGTTGTATCTATCTGTGTGGCATTATATATGAAGTTCATATGAGTGGATGGATGCAAATTTCATTGCCATATGTTTTATTTATTTATTGTATTAAATGTATTGACTGCCCATCTTACCACAAGGTACATGCATGCATGCATGTGACACAAAATGGGTGACTTGCTCATTGTTAATTTTGCCTTTGGCACGTGGTGATTCGGTCCTTCCACTGACGATACACCGTTTTTGTCAATTTTCCAATAAGACAATGTGCTCTTTGGGCTAAAAAAAAGTGAGTTTGTAATATGGTGGAAGCTACTATTCTAAGAGACAGGAATTATTTTTTGCAGATTCTCCTTGCAACAACCCATATTGCTTTAGGAATGTCTTCTCACTTTATAGCAGCTGTACAGTGGGCTGCAGAAAAAGAGAATAAATAATAGAAAATATGAACATCCTGTAAATTACGATTTGCTGATGGGTACTCAAGATTTAAACCTTTATTCTATCATATTCTGGAAACCTTATTCAATTTTATATAAGAACAAATGAACATAAAGCTGTTGAGGAATGCACATTGTGATATTTTCAAATTCTTCTATTTCTATTATTTGCCATATATGGTGTATAATTATTGCTTTCTCAAACTAAAGTAAAATGTCACATCATAATGTTGCAAGTGTAACAATACAAACAATCAATATATTTCTAAAAGAAAACGTTTTGAAGTATTATGTTGGTTTGAAGAGGGAAATGCGATGACTCGGTGGTTAATATGCTGGGCTTGTCGGTTGGAAAGCCGGCAGCCCAGGTTTTGAGACCTGAGTGTCACGCAGGATGAGTGCCTGTCTTCTCCCCAGCTCCTGCCAATCTAGCAGTTCAAAAGCATGCAAATGTGAATAGACAAGTAGGTACCCCTTCAGTGGGAAGGTAACAGCGCTCCGTGAGATCATGCTGGCTACATGACCACAGCAATGTCTTTGGGGAGCGCTGGCTCAATGGCCTTGAAACAGAGATGAGCACTGTCCCCTATAGTCGCCAACAACTAGCAGAGTAAAATCCACAGAGACTCCTTTGTCTTTTATATTGGTTTGGAGATGATCACAGTACTTACAGCTTTCTAATTTCATGAAGCATATGCTTCAGCATTTATAAGAAGTTGTAGTTTAGGGTGCCTTTGTATTATGAACTCATGTTATAATGCCAGAATTTCCAAGATCTCTTTCTGATAAAAACATGAATCTTTAAAGAAGGATTTCCTGCCTTTTTAAAATATATCATTACTTCAGTTGCCAAGTAAAACTAGTGATATTTGATTCTTCCATACTAACAGAGTTCACAAAAGTCTCATATTTCCATTTTCTTTTTAGGCTGCTCTATTGAATTCTTTCCCTGCCATTTTTGATGAGCTATTGCAGATGTTCACAGTACAGGAAGTAGCAGAGTTTGTGAGAGGAACTCTTGGGAGCATGCCCAGTACAGTGCATATTGGACAATCTATGGATGTGGTTAAATTGCAATCTATAGCTCGTACAGTGGACAGTCGCTTATTTTCTTTCTCAGGTAATAGTTATAATATTAATTATTATAATGTATCTCTTTACATACCCAATATGAACAAAATTTGTTTTATGCCATTTTAAGAACATATATGAAACTATTTTAGGATTCATATACTGTATCCCTAAAATAGCATGAAGAAAATTATATTTTGAAAGTTGATTCATTAGAATTAATATACAAAAATTATATTGCATGGTGTTTCTGTTCTAACCAGCCGCATCTTCTTCCAGATTGTTACACTCCCTCTTTTTCTGTTTTCTTTGAACAACTTTGCATATTGTGGTTCCTAAACATTGATTTTGCCTTGAACTATTTCACCTGCTTCTGCTTTCCGTCTTTTTTATGTACATGGGGACAAGATTGTCCTATAATTTTTGAATTTCCTTCATTCACCAATATTTTTCCTTTGTTTTCAATGGGTATATTTTGGTCAGTATCTGAGTTTAGTAACAAATGTAGAGATTAGAAAATTAAGAAATAAAGTCAGAAATCTTTTTTAAAATGTCAGTGCCCATTCTGTACAGAAGTATAGCATGGGGACATTGCATTCTCTTTAAATATTTGTAATTTTTTTTCACCTATAATTTAAAAGAAAAAAATGAAAACCTTATTTAGGTCTATATTAATATTCTTGTAAGGCTGTAACACACCAAAGTAAAGCCATCTCTTCATCATAGCTTTTACACTAGTATCTATAGTTCTATATTTAGAATAACCAGTTTTAGAAATACTTGAGATTTAGTTAGGGAATTGATATCCAAGTTTTTCTAATAAAGTGGTGGGTATTCCATATTCAGTTTATTTATTTAAAAGATTCATCAGGATCTCCCAATTTAAAACTCAACTCTGTGGGACTCACTACAGTGGGGGGGGGGGGGAGAAACCTGGCACTTCAATCACCCCCTTAGATGCATCCAACAGAACAATCCACATGCTCCTGTTTCATTCCTATTCTAACATTTTGAGAAGGGGTAGCTTTTTATGACCTTCCAAAAAACTAAAGTAATCAAAGCCTGCTGGATCTAGGGAGAAGGATATTCTACAAGGCACAAGCTGCTATGAAAAAGGCATGCTTTCTGGTCCTCTAAGATAACAGCATAAAAGGATGGGACCCCTACCATGCTTACTGTATCCATCCCAGTGGAGAATGGTCCCTGGCCCCATGACAAGTAGGACTTTAAAAGAAATTAAGCCAGTGCAAATTGCACAACAGTAGTGCAATATGACTTCCAAACACTTCATGTGCTGCTGTATTCTGGACCAGTTGTAACTTCTCAGTGGTCTTCAAGGGCAGTCCTGTTGCAATAGACTAACCAGGAAGTCCTCAAGTGACTATGAACAAGGCCTCCCTGTCCAGGAATAGGTGCAACTTGTGCACAAATCTACCATTTCCTTTGAACCTAAGTGAACTGTTAGAATAAAAAAAAAGGGACACTGAAGTTTACATGCATGTCTTTCTTTTAGAATAATTTTAAAAATAATAAAGACAAAGGCAGTAAAAGCATTGTATGAATTCATTTAGGTTAATAATATATCCACACTAATAAATATCCAAGCATCCCTGATATTATTTTGAAGGAGAACATGTGAATGTCAGTGTCTCCCGGTATTTTATGGTTTATATGAATATCAATGGTTAGAGCATTCATGTTACTTAGATACTTCCCTTTCCTTCACATTTCATAGTCAGCATTTCTGTTGCCGGTTGTAATAATATCTCTTATGACAGTTGATAATATTGTAAGTTAATGACTTTTGACAATTTAGCTTCTGGGGGAAGCAATATTAAACAGTGAAGGAAAATAAGGCTGCCAGTAAATATAATTTATGCATTTGATTTACTATACTGCAAGTGATATATAACCTTTTAAAACATTTTGTAAATTAGCTATTCAGAATTAGCATTTGAATGAATAAAAATGGGTTTCCCTTAAAATCTGCTTCATAAAGGCCTCCAATTAAGCTGTTGTACTATTTATTAAAAGGCCATTTAAATCAATGTTATTTGTTATTAATGGTAGCTCTTCAGTTTCTATATATATGCTTGTGAATTAAAATGAGGCAGGCTTCTCATTCCAGTATTTTGAGTTCTCCTGTAAAATAATTTCAAGCCTCTGGTTTCCCATTCCTAGAATCTCGGCGAATCTTATTACCTGTGGTCCTTCATCATATTCATCTTCATCTGAGACAACAAAAAGAGTTGCTTATCTGCTCTGGAATTCTTAGCAGTATCTTCTCTATCATCAAAACTAGCTCCGTGGTAATCTATGTCTATCATTCTGTCTTTCTATCATCTATCTATCTATCTATCTATCTATCTATCTATCTATCTATCTATCTATCTATCTATCATTTATCTCTGAAGAATTCAAATGATATGTTATCTTTTGCAACATAGTATAGTTGTTTGTGACCTACTTATCATCAGTATAAAAGATTATTGAAACTATGCATGTTTTTTTTAACATAAAGGACAGAAAACTCTGCATTAGTTATTATGCTTAGCAAACTTTTCAAACATTTACTTGAGAGAAGATTTATGGCTGCTGGCCAGCCTATATAGAATTGTTCTACATCTTTAGCAGAATAATAAACATGATTAAAATTATGTGTAACATAAAATCCAGACTATGGTATGTCCTAGGTTCTTAAATAATTTCCTGATCCCCCCCAAAAAAATTATTCAACTTATTTTGGATAGATAGTACTGCTGAACAAGCAAATAATAATGATAGCAATAACATTACATTGCTAAAATTAATATATTCTGATCTACCTTCAAAGATAGTTGTTTAAGTTGAAACTTTAGCACTGATGTACATGTTTTGAAAATAGGTTTGAACTATAATATCTTAAAGACAATATGAAACATACCCAAAGGAAGTTTAACAACCTCCAAAAATATTATGTTTAATAATATTCTAAAAGAGAGAGCTGGACATAATTCTAATCATAGAGTTTTGTTTGTGAACAGGACTGAATGCAAAATATTAAGGTAATAAATTAATTGTCTTTAATCAGGTAATAAATTATTATAAGAACACTTGATCTAGGAGTACAAAATATCCATTATTGTAGATTTAAATAAATATGGTATTAAAAACAATAGTAGGGGGGCTTTATGATTTCTGAGCAGAAAATTTGATGGAATGTGTGACTTCTTGGGATGCTCTATCTGGGACCATAGGATTGCATCATTATGGGTTTTAAAGCCTAGAATGAAATGGGTTACAATGCATTTTTATATTTTAACCATCCTGACTTAGTATGTAAATGAAGACTCAATCATCTAGGCCAAAAGTAACTAAAAAGGTTAAATCATGTTAACTGGACGAAAGTTTGTTCTAGTTGCCATGATTTAACCTTTTTAGATATCCTGACTTGTGAAATACATTTTTTTCCTTTTCTCACTACCCTTTCTTGTGCTTTACATCCTTTAGTGGAAGTCTTCAAAGCAGATTCTAGCAAAACCTAGTGCAATTTTTATAATTTCCTCTAGGAGCATTTTATTAGTTGAAAAGCAGATAAAAGCAAACTAAGAACTAGTAATATAATAATAAAACTAAGTGACACTATTTTCATGGTTTCCCTAAGCCATGAAAACAAACAGTCATTGTTCTATAGTCCTATAGTGCATCTTATCTTCTAGCTTATAATCCTAATAGATAAATGAATGAATAGGCAGCCAAAAGCAAGTTTAACAATTTTCATTTACATTTTATAGGATGTTAACTTTTTATGTTCTGTTTACTATAGGAAACAGATGTAATTGAGGAGGTAGAAATGATGGTGGAGAGCCTCCTGGATGTACTATTACAAACTCTTCTGACTATTATGAGTAAATCACAATCTCAGGAGGCGGTAAGAGGGCAGCGTTGTCCACAATGCACAGCTGAAATCACTGTTAGTAACTAACCATCAAATTCTATTTCCTACTTATCTAGCCTACTCCCTTTCCCTATCCGCTCATCTCCAGTTTACTACATTTTTGTTCATTCATTCATTTTTTTTGTGTTACAAAACTAAAAATAACTGTCCTGAACTGTCAGGGTGAAGCTAAGAATTTCAGCCATGCTGCTGTTAGTTTATTTAGCGTATTATTCTAGGTTATATTTTTAATTATTTCTAAGACATTTGCTATAATAATTGAAAATAATTAGTGGGTACTGTAGTAAAAAAGCCTAAACAACTGGAATCTTATACCATATTATTAGGAGTTGGATAGTTCATTTTGTGAACCTGACATGTTCTTTCAACCAGGCTTAAGCTATAACATGAGGTTTTTTTAATCATTAGCATATTATGAGAACGCTGCTAAGTTTTGTTAATCTAAAATAGCATTTAGTATATAATATGAATCCAACCAAAGTTACCTGCAAAATGATAACAGTTTTTACTTAGCTTTGAAAGTCAGTTCATCCTGGATTTTCCCTCCTCCCCCCATTCCACCTGAGCACCCTCCACTCTGGCCTCAACTGAAATGAGAATTTCTTTATAAGGTAGAAAACAATGCTATATACAAACACAGAGGAAAAGCAAAATCTCATCCTTTAATCCTCTAATTATCCTGTTTTCCATTTTTTATTTGATTTGGTGGCTATTTGTCAGCCTGCATGGGTGAACTAGACAGTTTACTATGCGACCCACATCTACTTTATTGTAAGGCTGTATTAACAAAATCTTGCAAGTTTGAAGGACAAATTTTCCATTTCCACTTTTAACTGCTTGATCAATTAGGGCAGGTCCTTTCTAAGTTTCTTTCTCTGACCAAGAAAGGGGATTCTTACCTTTTTTGCCTAACTTTCTTTCTCCATTCCCCAAGATATTCTCACATACTATTATGCGTCTCTTTACATAAATACTTTCTACATAGTAGGAATTTATTTAAAAAGTACAGACAATGAGAAGAAGAATTGAGATAATTGTATAACTTTTATTTCATAAATATCACACCATTTTCAGTCCCTATACCTTTCTCCTGTACCCCAAAGTTATTTTTTTAACTAGACTTGTGAATATGATTATTCTGCTAAAATAATTATTCTTTGAAATTAACAGGGGGAATATGTATCCTGTCTTTTGTCTCTACTTCGTCAGATGTCAGATACTCATTTTCAACATCTTCTGGAAAATTTCCAGAGTAAAGATGAGTTAAAGGTAAGATTATAAACGCAATTTAGTTATGTTTCCCATCTGTGTTTTTGTGCTGATGTATGTATGTCTTGTAGCTCTGGAATGCTGAGAATGATCCTGGTTATATACCGTGTTTCCCCCTAATTAAGGCATGTCCCGATAATAAGCCCAACAGGGCTTATCGGGACATGCCTTATTA
>JANHGD010006103.1:71074-82120 GCA_027560375.1 Imantodes cenchoa
GATATGAGTACTCCAAGGTCCTTGACAGAGTGAGGGTCATCTACAAGGTCGTGTCCTCCAAGCTTGTATTTTGTGTTCTGATTCTTTTTGAGGTGGCTGGCTTTGAGAAATTCTACCAGTGTCTGGAAAGGGCTGGATTAAAAGACAAAATCAAGGGACTGATTATAGCAGCATAAGAACAGGCACTAAACACCAGATCCATAAAAGCAAGAATTTCCCACACTAAACAGGAACCAAGGGTACTGAAGAGAGGCCTCAGTGGCATAGTGGCAGGCAGAAGCATACACTAAACCAAGTAGCTGGCATTGTGTACAGGAACCTCTGCAGAGTGTATGGGCTAGATCTCCAAAGTCCGTATGGAAGGTTCCATTGTAGGTTGTAGAGACTAACAGAGCTTGTGGGACTTCCAAATCCAGATGGACAGGCAGGTATCGGCCAGTCAAGTGGATAACATGGTAAAAGACACAGATCAGAAGACAGTGGTAGTGATTGATGTAGCAAAGCCAAGTGACTGCAGAATCAGGAAGAAAGAATATGAGAAGCTGGAGAAGGGCTTGAAGAAAGAACTAGAGAAGATGTGGAAAGTAAAGACCAAAGTGGTGCCAGTGGTGGGAGGAACAGTCAGGGCTGTGATTCCTAAGCTGCGAGAGTGGCTCCAACATTTCCCAGGAATAATATCAGAGTTCTCTGTCCAGAAGAGTCAATGCTAGGAACAGCTAAGATACTGCACAGAATACTCAAACTCCTAGGCTTCTGGTAGGAGAAACAAGATTGAGGAAGATATGTATCCCCCCACAGAGATGAGAAGGGATTAAAAAAAAAAAGCAATTGAGGAAATCAGGCTAGAAACTGGAATGCTGTGAGTTCTAATCCTGCCTTGGGCACAAAGCCAGCTGGATGATCTTGGATAAGCCATTTTCTCTGAGCCCTAGGAAGGAGGCAGTGACAACCCACTTCTGAAAAACCTTATCAAGAAAACTAGATGGACTTATGCAGGCACTCTCCAGCGGATTAAATGGAAGAAAGAAGAAAAAAATGTCCTAAAATCAATATACATTTTTAATCTGTCCTGATTTAAATAAAAATAGAATGGCACAATTTTCAACCTTTAAGTATTTATTTTATTTTATTTATTTTTTATTTTAGTAAAATTTATATGCCGCCCATTCCCAGAGGACTCTGGGCAGCTTACAACGAAGTACATTTCTTAAGGAGGAACTATTAAAGACATAATATCAGGCCATTATTTGTTTTGAATTTACTTATGTTACCTGAATTAGTAGATCATTAAATCTTCCAAGAACTAATTTGTATTTCAAATAATCCTAATTTATAAATAAAATATGATAGAATAAACACAATTAAGATATAATACAGAAATGTAATACAGTACATTCAATATTAAAAGCTTTCTGCACTGGAAGAATGGTTATAAAAGAGAGTGAGTGTAGAAGTGGATATGTTTTCAGTTTCTTCATGGTGTATTTCATGAAACTGAAACATGATTTAACATTCTAAATAAACTGAATGAAAAAATACATAAATCTTGAAAATATTTTGATTTACAGATTTTCAGAGATTATTTTTTGAAATATTTTATTTTTCAGAATTTTTATAAATCTGAAATTAATAAGGAGGAAATGTATATCCGTTATATACACAAGTTATGTGACATGCATCTGCAGGCTGAAAACTACACAGGTAAATATGGGAGAAAGTTTTATTTATATATTTACAGTGGTCTTTTTAAAATATGTCTCTTTAAATTTTCATAAAAATTTTAACTGTAGATGTATAATTGGTTGTATGAGTATACAGTAAGTAACTTAATTCTTACCAAATTATATCACAGTGGTCAGTAAAAGTATGTGGCTAGGATCATGCATATTGTTTTCAAGTGACACAATATCTTTGGAACACATTCTGCATTTTTGTAAGCAGGTTGGAACTAATTCACTATTGGTTTACATTACCAATGTCTCTGCATAAATACTTAGATTAGCAATTAGCAATTTGAGGTGCACTTAAGCACTAGCTAGAGAGTTTTGGCTAATTTATTTTAATTGCATGTATATAGTATATTAGTTGTTCGTAGAGCACAATTCAAAACGCACTGATGATGTCTCCTCGAATGGTGACAAATGTTTGCAACTAAATGCCAAGCTCGGAGCTCAAACCAACAGCCTAACTACCAACCCGGGCTACTAATATTCAAACACATTTCATGTAGTATATTTTTTACTATGTCCACATTATTTTCATTGATATTACCTAAAGTCCAAATAAGAATAATTAATTAAGAACACTATGCCTTTAGGCAACCTACTGTGTGTGTGTGTGTGTGTGTGTGTGTGTGTGTGTGTGTATGTATAAATATTGTGTATCAATTCATTTGTCTTTACTTCAGCATAACATGATTAAATATTCACTTTCCTTTTACTAGCAAAATGCCTTTTTATCGATCATTTAAGATTTTCATAATTTTTTAGTTTATCTATTTGCATATATATACAGGTTGAAATGTTTTCATATTGTTATTCATTGCTTGTTATTTTGACAGAGGCTGCTTTTACATTGCTTTTGTATTGGGAACTACTACAATGGGAGGACAGGCCTCTTCGGGAATTCCTCCACTATCCATCTCAGACAGAGTGGCAACGTAAAGAAAATCTTTGTCGGAAGATTATTCATTATTTTAATAAAGGCAAGGTCAGCAAATGTTATTAGTAATTATTTTCAAATTTTATTAGATATACTTTTCAAAAGCCAGAACTAAATGTTTTATGCAAAATTACCGGAGGATACTCAGATATATTTACTTGTCAGGAGAATCATAAATTCATTGAATTATAGTGTATCGCTATTTAGGCTTTCAAATCTAGTCTCCTGATTGTTACAAGTTTCCAATTTAAGCATTTTTGACAATTAACTGCAGCTCATTCTCCCCAGCCCCCATCCATAACTAGATGGCATATTTGTAAGCTCTGAAAAAGTGCTTTCTGGATCTGCCCTAATGCATACTACTCCCTAGCAGCATATTTATTTTTTCTTTTTATTTAGTTTTACCTAGAAATATTAATATTACATTCCTTTTGATATGTTAAAAGTTTCATAAAATCAATATTCCCTGAGATTGACATTCCTTGGGATAAGTGTTGCAAACTGATGAACAAGTAGCAGCAAGCTTCTGATCAGTATATTGACTTGTATTGTAATCTGAGCTTCTAGGACAGGGGTGGCTAACCTTTTCCGGACCGAGTACCCAAAGTGCGGTCAAGCGCGTGCCGAACCGCCAACATGGCATGCGTGCCCACCCCCCACGCATGCGCACATGACCCTATCCCATACGTGTGTGACAGACACCTAATGACCAGCTGGCCGGCGGGAGGCATGCACACATGCATGGTGGAGCTGAACTAGAGAGACAGCTCCCATGCTCACAGAGAGGGCGCTGCGTGGCACATGTGCCATAGGTTCACCATCATGGTTCTAGGCGGTGAATATTCACAATCCAAAAGAAAATGGAAAAGATATGTAGAAGCTAAGAACTTAGCCTTTTTATAAGCATTCCCACTGAGGCACAGTACTATATAGACTTTTGCTGGAATAAGAGGGAAAGCACCACTTTCATGGTGGAATGGCTAAAATTCAGGCTGTCTTAGCAGTGGATTAGATAGAGGCAAAAATCATATCCCTTAAAAATGGTTAATAGTAATTGAACATGTGGATGTGCTCCATGGAAGCACACTTAACAACACATTTAGAAGCAAGTTTACAAGCATGTCTAACATCTCTTGAAAAAAATATATAGAACAGATAAGTAAATACCTAACAGCTCAAAATCATGTCACAATTCAACAATCACTACCACAACCACAACCTCAACCACAACACAAATAACCACCAACCCAGCTAATAATGCCAACCCAACAAATGATATCTCCTTACTCATCAAAGACTCCATTAATGTGAACAGAAACATCCAAATGCTATTCTATTTGGCCTGGATGACACAAATGTTTCTGAAGATATCACTACGGTTCGCAACATTATAAGAAACTCCCAATTAGCAAACATCTCCCCTGAAGACATCATCAAAATTTCCAGAAATAGCCCTGAGTTCAAATATAATGATGGCTCAGTAGCCCCACGATTTTGCAGAGTCATTTGCAAAAATGAGGCCAACAAATGCATATTCATCCATACAATAAACTCCACCGCCAAAACCAACACCAACTATAACAAACTTCGCTCACAGCCTGACTTATCCATACTTCAGAGAATCTGTTCCCGTGAACTTCGATTAGAACTTAAAAGACGTTACGACCAAGGAGATACTGACTTAGACATTGACTACTGTGCCGACTGCACCAAAAGTAAGTCCCACAACCCACATCCTAATATCCAAGCCTCTTTCATCCAACCCCCCCTCATCCAAAACTAGGCACGCACGCCCCTAACTTCCTCAACAGCGACTGCTACTGACCTTAAAAGCAAGCTACTTAACGTAAGAAACCTCGTAAATAAAATACCCAAATTTCTCTTCTTACTAAATACGGCTATATTCGACATTATATTTATCTGTGAAAAATGGCTGAATGTATCTCTCCCTGATTCTATTATCACTGTAAGAGACTATCATGTGTACTGGTCCGAGGTGGTATTGCTATCTTCTACAAAAAGTCCCTACATCTAAAAACTTCAAGTTATACAGGAGTATGCTCTTCCTGAGACCATCGTCTACAAGCTGTCCTTAAATACCACATTTTGATTCTTACTATGTTACAGAGCCCCTGATTACAACATTGAACATATGAACAAGTTAACTTCACTACTAACATGGGCATCCTCCTGCTCACACCCGATTATCTTTCTTGGTGACCTCAATCTACCTCTTATTAATTGGACCCTAAACGAATGTACAACTGAACCCACACATGCAACTGTGTACCATGCTGTAACAAATCTGGGACTTGATCAACTACTAACTAACAACACTAGACTCAACAACTGCCTTGATCTCATCTTCTGCAACACTCAATTTAGGGAGTACAAATAAAAGAACCCTTTTCCAACAGTGACCACAGTATGATTGACTTCTGTCTCAACATATGACCTCACAAAACTCATCATAATGATGAGATACCCAGTTATAACTTTAAACAAGCCAACTATGATCTCATAGACTATGAACTCTCATCTCTTGATTGGCAAATTCTATTCACAGATTGTAATACTACTGAAGACCATTATAACATATTTTTACTCGAAGTCAAAATAATCCCTCAAAACCAGAAAAAAACAAATTACCCATATCCATAAGGAAGTTCCAATCCCCCCCAAAAATGTCTTCGGCGAAAAAACAAAACTAACTATGTAGCTAACTTTAAAAGCCACTACAAAAACTTATGCCACCAAATAAAGACTGAATGAACCAATTATCACATCAAACAAGAGGAAACCTGCGCACAAAACCAACTGTGCTTTCTATAATTTTGTAAACAACAAACTTAAAGACTCAAGATCCATCCCACCCCTAAAAGGACCCAACCATAAAGACTGTAATAATGAAACTGTTAAAGCCAATTTCTTTAACACATTCTTTGGCTCAGTCTTTGTAAACAGCAACAATTCATATCCAATATTTCCCAGTTGTACCACAAATAATTACAATGATTACAATGATCTAATACATACCGATTTTACAGAAGACAATGTTGAAAAGGCATTATGCAGTCTAAAACCATCTCTGTCTATTGGACCTGATGGACTACGTGCCTACTTCTTAAAAAAGCTTTCCATGGCATTAGCCGAACCTTTAAACATAATTTTTGAAAAATCTTTCAGAACCAGCTTCTTGCCCAACCAATGGTCACTAGCCACAGTCATCCCAATCTTCAAAAAGGGTGACCCCAGCCTAGTTGAAAAGTACAGACCAATCTCTTTATGTTGTGTCACCTGCAAAGTCATGGAATCAATCATTAACCAATCTATAACTAAACAACCTACTTTCCAACAAACAATTTGGTTTCAAAAACCATTTATCCTATAATCTGTAGCTACTACACTGCAAAAACATATGGACTACGCATCTTGACCAGGGCAAAGCAATAGATGCAATTTACAAAGATTTTTGTAAAGCCTTTGATTCAGTGGTACATGACAAACTACTTCTACAACTAAAATCTTATGGCATTTCTGGACTCCTACATAAATGGATAGCTGCCTTCCTGTCAAACAGGCAACAAGTGGTCAAAACAGGAAGCGCTCTATCAAATCCTGTACCTGTTAATAGTGGTGATCCCCAAGGCAGCGTTTTAGGACCAACTTTATACTTTACATAAATGACCTTTGCAATTATATTACAAGCAACTGTGTTCTCTTCGCTGACTATATAAAACTATTCAACACCACCAACAATGCTACCACCCTTCAAAAAGACCTTGACTATGTGTCAGATTGGTCAAACAAGTGGCAACTTCAATTCTCAACCAACAAATGCTCTGTCTTACGCATTGGCAAAAAAAAGTCAGAATATAAAATACAAGTTAGATGGAAATGATCTTGTAGCTGACCCACACTCTGTCAAAGACCCTGGAATACTCATTTCTAAAGATCTAAGTGACAGAGCCCACTGTAACAATATTGCCAAAAAGGCATTAAGAGTTGTTAAACTAATCTTGCATAGTTTTTTCTCTGGTAATATTGTACTCCTAACTAGACCATACAAAACATTTGCTAGACCAATTGTCGAATACAGTTCATCTGTCTGGGACTCGCACTACATATCAGACATTAATACAATTGGGAGAGTAAAGATATTTCACGAGAAGAGTCCTCCATTCCTCTACCGGCAATAAAATACCTTATGCCACCAGACTGGAAATTTTGGGCTTTAGACAACTTAGAACTTTGCCGCCTTCAGTCTGACCAGAGCATAGTACATAAAATTATCGGATACAATGTCCTGTCAATGACTACTTCAGCTTCAACCAAAACAATACACGAGCAAACAACAGATACAAACTTAAAGTAAACTGCTCCAAACTTGATTGCAGAAAATATGACTTCAGCAAAGAGTAGTCAATGCCTGGAATGCATTACCTGACTCTGTGGTTTCTTCCCCTAACCACCAAAACTTTAACTTTAAACTGTCTACTCTTGACCTCACCCCATTCCTAAGAGGTCTGTAAGGGACATGCATAATTTTTACTCATATTCTTTTCATGTATTCAAAATCATGTTTATACTTTTATCTGTTATCTTATGTGTGTTTGACAAATAAAATAAAATAATATTTTTTTAAAAAGAGGACAACCAGTAGTAAGGTGGCTGGAGTTAATTACAGCAGTGATTGATGCAATGTTGGGCAACCCGAAGAGGCCAGATTGCGGAGAGATCTTTCTGGAGAAAATCAATGTGGTCACTAAGAGTCAACACTAATTTGATGTACATAATCAATCATAGGCCAGGACAGTTCTTGCCCTTTTTCAGTCAACAACAATATTCATTAAATATTGTTTGGTATGATATTAAAAATAATGCAGTTCTTCGAAAAAATATTTACAAGGAAACAGTGTCTTTCCCCTACTTTTTTTCCCTTTGGCTTTGATGCACTTTGCAAATAAGTCATATTTAAACTTAAATCTCAAAGGAATGTTTTGAGGAATTGCTACCTAAGGTTTTTTTATTTTAGATCATTAAAATAGTAATGGAATTACTACATTCCATTAAAAAAAAAGAAATACACTATTGATGAGCTATTCCTTGCCCTCCAAAATGACCATGAGTCTTAAGGTTATTTTGTAACATTATCATTCCTAAGAACTTCATTGCTATAGATGTTGGCATCTACAGCATTAAAATTATACTTCATGCTTGTTGTTTGGGCTATTTGTAGAACAGAATTCTTCATAAAAGATAATTTCCCCTACCTGTTTAGACAATTGCTCTTCACAGAGTTTATACAGAGTAAAGAACTTCCTTGCAAGCACAATGTTATCAATGAAGCCACAACTAGCCAATTTGACACGGATGATGATCTGGCGATCAGGAACCATCATTGCCACTGAGCGGAAGTTGATTTTCAGGTTTTCAGGTAACTCTTGACGACCAGCATATCCAGGGTTCTGATTTAAACATAGCATTATCAACTGAATTAGACTTCAGACATCATTTTCAGAATTTCTTTTACCAGTTCTACTTCACATACAAAGCTAACAAATATATTTGTAATTGGCATTCAGTATGGTCTTCCTTGGTGGGAATTCTAAAATAGCCGGCTAGCCCTAATTCCAATATAAATGATCACGCTCAGATAATCATGCTGTACTTCAAACGTAGACCTTACCCTATTTTGTAGACCTAACCCTATGAAGAAGTCTACCATGCTTGGAAAAGTGGAAGGAAAGAGAAATAGCAGATGACCAAAAGTCCTCTGAGCTGTCTTCAGACTTATAACAAAATCATTCTTGATTTATGAAGTTAGAAAAATGGCAAGAATTTGAAAATCTTATTATTTTGAGCAAAATTCACAAGTATTGTCTTGAAAGCTGGAAAGAATGTCTAATGCCCAACTTTGAAATGTTCAAATGCTTTCAAATATAAACTTTCTGGATAGTATGTCCGCAGCTTATAAACTGGACCTCATGACTTATATGATTTTCTGGGTCTGCACTTTGAATATGGAAGATCATATAACCCCAAAGGTAAAGAAATATAGGCAGTCCTAGAGTTACAACCGCAATTGAGCCTGCCCTTTATAGTTCTAATGTTAATTTCATCACTTTAAATGAATGAACTTTATCCCTCCTCTACCCAGTGCATTTGCTAATCAAACCATCAAGTTGTTAAGTGCGCATGAGGTGCCTCATGAGTGGGGAAAACCAGGTGGGACAGGTGGGCTAGTGCAGGAAAAGACGACCTGCCTTTGGCCACTCAAGGCCTCCCCGAATCCACTGAGATATCTCACGCTCCCCTTCCCACCCCATAGGGTCTCAATAACTGCTTCGTCCTTCTATTTGCAAAAAGCTTTTGGTGCCGAGGACAAGTGGCATGACATCACACCCAATGGAGGCTCTCTTCTCCACACCAAAAGCTTTTGCAAAGGGGATGGAAGCCTTCAGGGGCGGCATCTGATGCCCCCTTCAGGATCCATTTTCTGCCACAAAAGCTTTTGCAAAGGGGATGGAAGGGTGTGTAAAAACACAAGATCAAACGAAAACAGCTTCATCAGTATCGGAGAAGATGGTCGCTTTTCTGTCATGTAGCCCTGAGCTCTGCTGATCTTTGAAAGGTAAGTGAGCAAACAGTGTCAGGATGGGGAGGAACCGGTGGGCCAGCATAGTAGGCCCAGTGCCTGTTAGAACCCTGAGGGGGGAGTGAGTAGGCAGAGTGCATGTTGCAGCGTCTCTGCAGTCGATCATAAGAGTGAACAATTGCTGTAGTGCTGCAACATTTGTAACTTGGGGACTGGGTCAATTTGGGGATGGTGTCACAACTTTGAATTGTCACTAAGTGAACCATCATAACTTAAGGATTACCTGTATTATAGGTCAGAGTTGGAAGTTGTAGAAAAGTCTTAACTTTGCCCCATACTTCATATGTGATATTGCTAAACCACTGTATTTGGAGTACTCACCATTGTCAAAAAAAGGCCAAATTCAGGATTCATTTCTACATTATCCCCATCGGTGAAAATGAAGTTCTTTTTGCGCTCTTTCTTACAGGTCAAAACAATTGCAATTTGCTGGGCAGCAACAGACAGCACTGGTAAATCAATGCGGTTAAATTCATCAAAGCAGCCCCAGGATCCAGACTGAGCAAGACCTTAAATCAGAGGAAAGGTTGATATTAAAAAGAGTCAGCCCTGCGCTCATTTTGCATAATTAGATACCAAATCACAGTGTTTTGTAAATTTTAAAAAAAGTTTAAGCAAGTTTAAAGAAGGCTAGAGCTGAATTTATGATATTTAAAATGTGCTTCAAATGTTGGTAGTTCTATCAGATAAAAGGATTAAAATCAAGGTGCCTGAAAGAAGCAAATGACTTGTCATTCTGGGCAAGCTGCTGAACTAGATAACATCCCCCCACTTTTTTTCTCTCGCTATAGTATAGAGCCTTGCATTTTTTTAAAACTTTGCTTTTATCCATTCCTGTGCTTTATTACTTAGTGCGAACCTCTTATATAAGATGATTAGCTATGATTAATCTGAAATGCATGCAATTAAGCACAATAGACACACTTGATAATAAGCATATCCTACTTGTCACATCTTGGAGCATTGGTTTTGAATACATGCACTTTGGAAAGAAAATATTGTGAGACATTTTGTTCCTTTCCTTCCCTCCCCAGCATTTTCAGCCCAATCTAGAATCAACATACTCTCATTTTCATTCATATCCCAAAGTAGACACATGCTGTTCATCCATTATTGCAACAATAGTATTTTTTTACAAAATGTCACTTTCCATAATAAAAAAAATATCCTGACCTTTGAAGATTCTTCCCAGACCTCGAAAATCCATCTGGTCAGAACAATTGAAAACCACAACGTATTTTCCAAGGCACCTTCCCATATCTTTCGTTGTTTCTGTTTTGCCCGTCCCTGCAGGACCTGCTGGTGCTCCTCCCATGCTCATCCCTAATGCTTGAGCCAAAGTAATGTAACACCTAGAAAGATATAAGTAACAGGAATACGTTCTTCTTATGGACATTTGGAAGACTTAAAGGAACTAAAATACCAGGATAAGATATGGAGAGGTCATGCAAAAGAGAACGCTATTTCACGGTATCCTCTCTTACTAGATATTTCAATGCCCATTTTAGTGAGTTACAGACTATATTCTGTTGCCTAATATGTTCAATATGGTTTGGTTGGCCTCTCTTAGCGTTGTTTCTTGAGAACCAACTGTGATAGAGTCTTTTTTATGCTGTATTCTATAAATCCAGCTATATTTTCCATCATTTGAGTTGGGGAAGTACATTACATAATGAGATATGAATATGCTGTAAATTGCCCTCAGAGGCAAAAAAACCCCACACCGT
>JANHGD010006104.1:23509-38275 GCA_027560375.1 Imantodes cenchoa
ATATGATATGATATGATATGATATGATATGATATGATATGATATGATATGATATGATATGATATGATATGATATGATATTATATTATATTATATTATATTATATTATATTATATTATATTATATTTATTATTACATTACATTACATTATCACCTTGAATGTACATGTGTGTGCATAAAATCCAAACATTTCATGAAATGAACTATTTGAAGGATGGTAGGGAAAATGAAGTGAAAAGAACTCAAATATACCCAGATTATCTCTCTATTTTAAATTGTTCAGATTTAGTTAAATAATTGAAATTAATTTTTCCAGTAGATTCACACTCCACACCTTAGAATCATTTTTGCCATAGCAGATGTCAGTGGATTGTGATATAAATAATTGGAGAAAAATTAAAGTCTGAATATGCTGCATATAATATTCTTTAACAGACATTGAATCAGACCGATTGCAATTTCCCCCCACAAATGTTTTAATCTTGGGCAATGCCAAATCCTAAAATGAGATGTGAGTGAAGTGAAGATTGTTTTGTTATTTTAGCAGTTCCTAAGAATAATCTTATGTACAAGTGGAATCTGCCATAGCATCTGGAAAAACTTTGGGTGATAATTTTTTGAGGATAAGAATCTGTCTGAATCTTCCTGAATACATCACAGCAGCAGTGGGTTGCTCTCGGTTCGGACCAGTTCTGTGAACTGGTAGCACTGGCGGCAGGAGGCTCCGCCCATCTGCCCAGTTCACGCATCGCGTGTGAGCGTGAACCGGTAGCAACGGGTTTTAGAACCCACTACTGCATCACTGCATCACATATTATGTCATCATAAAGTAGGTATAATTTAAGGATAGTAAAATTTTTATACTTATGAGCTTTCACATTTAACTGTTTGGGTCAAACAGATTCAAGAAGCTCTGAAATTTATTTCTTTCATGTGGCAATAAAAGGATGCTTTACATCAGAAAAAGATAAACAATGACTACATGTTTCATACACATGTTATGCAAATGCATACCATATGTTCTTGTGTAACATCTGGATAGCATGGAGTTTGTTCTTAAAGTTACTTATTTTCAGTCCATAAAATTCTGAATTAATTATTTTCACTACTATTTATGTTTAGCAACAGACACAACACAGATTTTAACCTGGGGGATCAAATGTAATTTTTTTCCCAGTCAAACAGAAAAAAGAGGTTGTAGAAGTTATCTTTAAAATAGAATGATTTTTAATCACTGAAAAAAATTGGAAAATCATCAGAATTAAAAGTATATAGTCCAACAAATGATTCTCATGTCTCATTTCCTGGGAGCTTACACTGATTGCAATGTTAAAGCATTCAAAATGTTATGAGCCTTTCAGAATTGTCAACAAAAAAGTTTGTGGATATCAAATGCCATTCTTGCAAATTAAACTTTTTCAAGATTGGAGGATGAACTCAATGCATTGACACAACCTGACAAAGTTGAGCTGAAAATGGATTTCCTTTATACCCTTTGTTATGGAATACCTTCTTCATAGATCAGCAAATGTCCCAAATTAACCAAAAGTGTATTTAGGCATAATCCTTATAACAACTAGTCCTTCTCATGTGTAACCCATTATTTTTTGTGGGGGAGGGGAATAATCTTTCCCTGTTCCTACTGTTATTAGGCTCTTTGTGACCAGGTTGGCCAGCCTTCAGTCACTGGAACTAAACAAATATAGTGTGAGTCAAGTGTTTGTATATTGCCCTCCATGCAATTACAACTGTATGCAAACAGCATTCAAATGCAAATAGCAAGTTTTCACAACCAGAACTATCTCCCCATTGTGGATGTTTAATCCTGATCAAGTTCTGTCATCCTCCATACATCAAACCTGGATCTAGGTTGTAAGGGAGTCAATACTTATTACAGAGTTTTTCATATATACCATTACTGTTCTGGACTAAATGGGGAATTTTCACCAATATAGCTAACTCCCACTGTGATTTTTTTTCAACACTAGAACATGGGCATGGTTTCAGACATATAGTAGGAAGGGAAGCTGTGCAAATGGATCCTATCTCTTTTTTCCTCACACAATGGATTATGAGTGTGGGGAAAAATTAAAAGGGTACAATTAAAGTGGCTTATATTTTATCACATAGGGTACTTTCTTGCTATATACTTTAGTATCTAAGACTAAGAATATGCTCTGTTTATCTAGATAGTAAGATATTATATATCAAGGTAATACATTTTCTTACAGGAAATCTTCTTAAAGTGCATATTTCTATGTATACACTCTTTAAATGTACATGTGTCCAAAGCAAGAAAATTTACAAAATATTAAATTAAATGGCAACATTATTTAATTATTTTAGAATATCTGCCTGGCAGATAAAAGAAATAAAGTAAGCTGAACTCTTGAATTCCTTGACAACATTCATACATATGTATATAAAATGATTAAAACTGGTACAGATATAACTTCTTAAAGCTGTATAAAATATAGATTTATGATTTTGGTATCTTTGGGAATGCTCACTCCTAGCAATGTGTTAAAATGTAGCAGCATGTTATTTTAATAGCTGTTGGTCTAACAAATGTTGGCTTTCTGCCTCAGAAAAACACTTAACATAAAAATAGTGACACAAAAATTTGGAAATACTTGTCATCTTGCCAAGCATTTGGAGTGAGGACAAAAAGGCAATGAATAAAATGAAAAAGCCACACAAAAACCTAGTGCCTTGATTTAAAATGTGAAGGTATATGAATATATATCAAGCCCAATTTTTAAAATTTCAATGCAAAAAGTTTAGAAACAGAAAGATCATTTAAATTTAAAATTGCAGACAATATGCAACTTAATCTTTCAAACCCACATGCATTTATATTTGTTAAGCCCATCTAAAAAAATGAGAATCAAAACAAAAGTTTCAGGAGGAGGATTTTTTTTTCTTGCCAGAAACAATAGTTCCTGATTAAGAAGTGGGTTTATATCAACACACTATGAGTAATTTTCAATTTGCATTCATTTTCCAATTTTACTTCATCCAGCCATATTCAAACACCTAGGCAAATAGGATACTTGGCAGAATAACTTCTGGAAGCCCCAAGAAACTCAGAATTTTATTATATCACAATGCTGCTTATCATATCATTAGATTGACTTTATAAAGTAAAGTGGATGAGTAGTAGCTGATGTCTGCCTTCAATAGCATTCCTTCATTCAGTTTCAAATATATTTATAAGTGAGATGTCAGCTTTAAGAAACTCAGCCACAGACATCTGAACAGCACTGAACTTAAACAATCTCCTTTGACACAGCAGGTATGTTATAATTTAGCAAATGAGGCAGTCGAAAGTCTTGGTTCGAAGCTACTCCAATATTTAGGGTTTTGGGGTTTTTTTTGTTAGCTGAAAAGCAGTAATAAACCCACAATAGATGCACATTATAGAAACAATAAAATGCAATGGATGAGTCTGATTAATGCAATCAGAATTAGTTCGTGCAAATATCATCATTGAATGCCATCTTGCAAAGCCAGGGACAAGTAGAATTCACTTTACTTCAGTTTTTAAAATTTCATTATCACTCATGCTCACCTATAATCAGGACTAGGACTTTCCTCACAGAATCCTTACTTACTTAGAAATCTAGTTAAGAGTTATCAATGTAACCTTTTTTTTTAAAGAAAGATTGGAGAACTCAGGCAAAAAGGATCTTTGTTGCAATTGATTTTCTGCTTAGGGTTATATGATAATGTATGAAACCAGGGCAGAACACAACACTACAAATACATGCTTGCTAAGTACAGTACAAGGCTGCTGCATTGCAGGTGCAGGCTGCTGATGTCATCAGGGGAGATGTAAAATGTAAAGAAGTTTTCTGCTGTTGTCCCAGAGTGGAAGAAATCACAAAAGTATGGGGGAAACACCCCCCCCCTGTTGTTTCAAACTAGCCTCTAAGAAGCAGGAGCTAAACTCACAAACTAATTGAAAAACATAATCTGTATTATATTTAACTGAACTGGTTCATAGACTCATGCTTAGTGATAAATATAAATGTGCGGCCAATTTGTGAAATCCAAGGCATGATTGATTCAAGAATTAAATTGTATAATCCTTTAAAATGAAGAAAGCTAACAAGGGGATGGGCTTATCAATACTAATGGAACAATGCTTATATTTCTTTTTAACAAATGTGAACTGAAGGATGACTGAAAATATTTCAGATATGTCTCCATTCTGGGGAAGACATCCTGTCTCCCAAGTACAGATTTACCAGGGTATGTGTCTGCACACTATTAGAGGAGCTGGTTTTATGTTGCTAGTTTTGGGCTTCCATTTCATGTCCTAATTTTATTTTTCCTTTCTCAAGCAGAGCGAAAAATTAATGAAAATCCATGGTCAAATGAACCACAGATGGGTGTGAAGAGGGATTCTCCTATTATTTCCGCAATATCTCCTATGTGGCTCTAATATGTGTGAGAAAGAAGAGGAAAGAAAATTTTACCAGTTTCCATATCATCTTGCTAATCAGCCGCTGAGGGTGGGCTGGAAGCAATCTCTTAGCCATATCTCTACCATTGCTGTTGTAATATATAGTTCCCTTGCTCCAGAGTTTAAAATTTTGAATTACTTTCATGACATTTTCCTCTTGAAAATAAAGTTGACGTCTGTAATATTCCAGAAGCAGATGGCATAACCTGAATAAGTTTTGTCACATTTGGCACCAATTATATGTGAATAAAAGCGAGAGAGCTCAAATGCCTCAAGTTTACCCTGCACATTTAGTTGTTTCTCCTTCTGCTATCCCACTAAATTAAGAAGAAAATTAGTAGATGGAATAGTAATAGTAATAGATTACTAATAGTGTTCTTTTATACTATGAATTGATTTGTGATACAGTTGCAAAACAGTTGGCCATTGTTGATGTAAGCAAAAGCTATGATTTGCCCAATTTTTCATGCAGCGTTAAAAACATAAGGCCTGCCTTATGTTTTATGTTATATTGCCAGTAGGAAATATAAGAAAGATAACTGCTTCAGTTATCTGGTTTTGATCGTCATGAAACATTGTTTATTATATTTTTATTCTGCCTTGTAAAACTGATACAGGTAGTCCTCAACTTACAACAGTTCATTTAGTGACTGTTCAAAGTTACAACAGCACTGAAAAAAATGACTTATGACCATTTTTCAAACTTATGACTGTTGCTGCATCCCCTTGGTTTCATTATCAAAATTCAGATGCTTGGCAACTGGTTCATATTTATGATAGTTGCAGTGTCTGGGGATCATGTGATTACCTTTTGTTACTTTCTGACAAGCAAAGTCAATGGGGAAGCCAGATTCCTTTAACAACAATGTTACTAACTTAACAACTGCAATTATTCACTTAAAAACTGTGTCATAAAATGGAGGAAAACTCACTTAACAAATATAGCAACATACATCTGGGGCTCAATTGTGGTTGTAAGTTGAGGACCGCCTGTATTTTTTATGCTCACTATTCATTAATATATTTAATTTGAATGCTAGGCAAAACAAAAATCACTTCACAAGGGTTCCCCCCCCCCTTAAAAATGACTTTTTAGATTTTTCTGAAAGACAATAATCATTTTTGGTCACCCTCACATCCAAGGCTTCCAGATGTAGGAAACCTCAGATCCATGGCACATGCCTCTCCTTCACAAGATGGCTTCAATAGGCAACCCCACTCACCATTGTAGTTTCAGCTATTGAACCAAAGCTGTTGATAAATATGTTGCAGGTAACATTTACAGGAAGACCTGCAAGTTGAATAATAAATAGAAAAAAATGACAGTTTGTGTTTATGACATATATCAAGGATAGTTGTTTCAGTGCCAGTGGCATTGCCGCACTTACCATTGTGGTTTCTGTGACTGATCCAAAACTGTTGATAAAAATATTGCAAGTAACGTTTACTGGAGGACCTGTGAAATGCAATAAAAATGTTGCAATATATAGATATATATCATAGAAAAGTTCTTCTCCACCAGCATCTATACAGTCTGGAGCAGTAGCTGCTGAAATTAAGCAAAACGTGAGACACAACAACAAATGATACTAACCCTGATCAATTTTTGTAGCCTCCCTCCTCCCATTGCAGTGAACATTATTAATTCAATTTATGGTTTAATGACAAATGCAGCAAGTTATGTTGAAGCAGAAATAGTCATTGTAATCTGAGACAACCATAGGATTCCCTGCAGAGAAAGTACTGTCATCTGGAATTCTCATCTCTGATAAATTGTACAAAAAACAACTTAGACTAGATTATTTGGATGTGTTGTTTTCCTACACATTTCCCTTTGTCAGTCTTAAATCAGGATAGAAGGAGGAGAAATGGATTCTTAGAAGAAAGCCACATAGCATGAGTGAGTTAAACTAGCTTCTGATATTTTTCTTGGGTAAATGTGGGGATCTAATAATCTAAAAGTTTTCATAGAACAATGATTTATGGCATCCAATTGTGTTAAATAAACAACCTTAAAACCAGACTGTCTTCTATAACAAGCAAAGTGTAAAACTGGTGAGTTTACATATTTTAGGGGAGGGGAGGAATCCTCTATTAGAATAGTTGTTTCATTCTTGTCCTTTTTAAAGACAGCAAATATAGAGGACATAAAAAGGTGGTAGTGGTCTAGCTGTAGCCAAGAACTTGGCAGCAACGAAGCAGATATTAGACCCCATGCTTTTTCATATCAAGGTATTGTCAGATATTATTCATGGTCAGTATGTATATTGTATATACTATGTGCAAATATGCATTATACTGATAGCACTACAAACCTATAATCCTAAAAGTTATAGAAAAACATACACTGGTATTATCTTTATATTAAATAAATGCACATGGGAAAAAGAGATGAAATCAGGTGTGAAAAATGAAGTAAGTAGTAAGAGAAATTAAAATATCCAAAACAGAAATGACATTGGAATGAAAGTTCCTGATTCGCAATGCAAATTTTAACTATAATATTACAATAGGACTACACGTAATAATCAACAATAAGCAAATAAGCAGATAATCACTAAGATGGAAGAATACTACTTTGGTCACCTTCCCAACAGGGAGGGAGGGAACAACGGGCATTTGGGAGAGGAAACACAAGGGTGGTATGAGAGTGGAATTACTGAGATCCTATGGGAAGGCTTGGACTCAGAGAACTTGGCTTGTTTAACATCTTCAAGGCCAACTGTCCTGGGAATGGCATGCAGAAGGGTGGTGTGGAGCACCTGGACCAGAGACATTCTCAAAACATCATCCTGGATAATGGTTGGACTCTGTTTGCCTGACTAGTGGGGGGTGGGCTCTGGGGTAATTTTCAATTCGTCTTTTTCGTCTGTGTTTCCTTCAGACCTTGCCTGACTTTTGCTGCATTCAGTTCGTTCTTAGTAAAAGTAACTTTCTCAAGATGAGGCAGAATGGCGAGAGGAGCTGGACATCAACGAGAAGCCCATCAGGCTCAGGTGGGTGAGAGGCATGGGGCAAAAAGAAGAACCAGAGGAACAACCCTGAGGGGTGACTTTTACTCAAGGAAGTGGAGGTTTACACAGATTGGAGCTGCCCCTCAGGGATGATGGACCCCAAAGGTTCCAGCATTGGGAGTGAAGTGCAAGGGAGACCCCAAGCAACTGGGATTTTTCCTGGTGCAACTCTGGAACTACATGTAGGAGTATGGGGCTGGATTGGGGATGGAGTTAGCCTACTAAGATGCATGATCTCTTGAGGGTGAAATGGGCCGAGTGGATGGTCTCCTTCCATAATGATGATGCCCCCCAGCTGCAGAACTATGACCACTTCATGGCAGCTCTTCACCAATGGCCTCACTAGTGGAGCACAAAGTTCAGTCCTAGATGAAGGTCATCACCCACGTTCGGCAGTCAGTGGCTGTGTACACCCAGGAGTTCCAAGAATTAGTATATCGGCTAGCCACATGGCCTGAAGACTTCCTAATCGATTGCTTTAAATACAGCCTGCATCTCATGTGGGGCCCCATGCACCCCACAACACTGGTATGTGCTGGCAGATGAAGTAGAAATTGACCTGGCCAGAGACCGACACTGGGGCAGTTACAGGTGGTACAAATCCTCCTCCTCTAGATCAGTGGTTCTTAACCTTTTTGAACGAATTGCCCTCTTGAGCCAATGAGGAAGTTGTCATCACCCCCCTCCCCCAACATAACCTCTCAATCACAACATCGGAAATAATTCTTCAATTTATGAAAACACTTTTTTTGTTTTCTTTAAAATTGTCAACAGGACATATCAATGCAAATAATTTATTTCCAGTCTTTTCCCCATATCTCAACTGTGTGAAACATTTTGGTGCCACCCATCACTTTATTCCCAAACTTCGTGATACGTGTATTTCATTATTATCTTATTTATTCGAGACAAAATCAGAGCGATAAACGGCCACTCAAATTTTTTGAGACAAGGTGCTGTCTATGAACGACGCAATGTACAGTCATAACTCCAGGTACAACCATTTTTAGATGAACTTGAAATCCGCAATATCATTCCACCATGGATGCAGCTCCATCAGTTGCACATGCCACGATGTTTGTCAAACGGATGCTTTTCTCATTAAAAACTTTTTAACCTTTTAAAATATTGAAGAATCTTTTGTGTCGGTGGCTAAATTTCAAACAAATAACAGTTCTTCCCTGATCTCTTCATTTCTGTTGATGAAATGGACATAAGCCAATAATAAGGCTTCATTTTCATGAATCGTTGACTCATCAATCTGCATCACGAATTCTGTATTTTTCAAGGTGTCAATAAGCCTTTCTTCCACATCAGCAGCCATTTCATCAATTCTTTTTGATACTGTGTCATTGCTCAAAGGAATCGATTGTGTGATAGTGCTTGCACTGGAACCCAACATAGTGGCAACAATCTGTTTCATTGCTGGTAAAATCAGCGTTTCTCTGATAGCATTAGGTTTGCCACATTTTGCTATCAACAAAGATACTTCTTAGGAACAAATGAGCCCCTTGTCAGCATTGAGTGATGATTTTCCAAATAACTTTCTAACAGTGCTGTGACCCTTAAACTTGGCCTTTAAGGATTGGAGAAACAATGCCGGTTTGTCGGCTTTATCTGAATGAATTCTTACCAAATGGTCTTTCAGTCGGGAAGGCTTCATCGCTTCATTTGAAAATGTTTTCTCATAAAGAAGACAAAATGGAAGCTATACATTGGAAGGAGATGGAATGAATCCCAATTATAGGTATTCCGTCGAATATTGGCGACACTTCCTCTTCTCGGCCATGTTGAGGGGCCTTCAAAATGAAAGGCACTACCTGCAAATTAAACTTTTGACTGCAGTGGGGCACCAGAAAAACACACATGGATGTCGATAAAGCTAGTTTCAACAGTTACGTTAACATTACAGCTGAGGTCAAGGGGGACAGCCACTCAGCATTCAATGTTTTGAAAGAAGCGCTCCCCCCTCCTTGACTGCCCATTCTGGCCAATGGCGTGCCACTGTATGTGTAGAGGCTGCTGCGCAATGTGCATGAAGATAAGTGATGCATATTCACATGTTTACGCATTCTGTACTGAAGCTAGCTGGAGGAACATTTGAAAAGACAATTCAATCCACTAATAGCCAGCGATCTGAGGTTTTTTTTATGACAGATATGCAGCAATTCACTGTATGAAAAAGTCTCAAAAGTGTCCCCAAAACATCTCACTCCATCACCCCCATATTGCCCCCTTTTCATTCCTTCGCCTCTGCATCGTCCCTTTTCATTCCATCGCCCTCCTGAAAACGAAATCGCTCCCTGGGGGGCGATATCACCCAGGTTAAGAACCACTGGGCTAGATGATATTGATAGCAAGGGCAAAGATTTCCTTCTATTGTTGGAATGATATTGTGAGGCAAAATATTATGTCTCCCTTGCCTCGTGTCACTGTCAATTTCATTGCCAGGGAGAATTGCCTGGAAAGATTTTTGTCCCAAATGAAATTCAATCTCATGTAAATTTTGCACAATCAATTAGGTAAAATGTCTTTGAGAACAGTTTTGAAGCATGGTTCAGAGGATATCCCATATACACACTGCACCAGTTAATTAATAAGACAAAGTGATGGGCAGAGGGGGGAGATAGGTCTTTTGCAAGCAAAACAAGCAGAAAATGGGTCATTTGTCAACTACTGTAGGATTACAGCCTTATTTGTATTATATCACCTGTTGTATAAAATATCATGCAAGCATTATATTTGTATGAAATAAATTCCTCACTGGATGTTAATGTTAAATTTAGAATGAAGTGTCAGTCTATAGTGTCAACTGTTTGGTTTTGCCAGAATGAAAATATTATTTTCAAGCATGCTGAAATGCTGCTCTTTATGAAGAAGCAATTTATTATTTGGTTTGTTAGAGTTGTCTCTGAGGGACTTATCTGGAATTCTCCCTTTGTTTTGTTCATGCAACAGCAGTTCTACAAGATAGGCTGAGCTGAGGGAGATTAACCCAATGAATGTCCTGTGAGTGTTTAAGTTGGACTTGAATTTGGTTGCACCAGAACCTTGACCTATCCCTTAATCACCATACCACATAGGCTTTCATTATGAAAGAGGATTTGAATCAAATGAAAGATTACTGGTTAAGACTAGTGCAGAAGTAGATGAACTAGATCTGCAGAGACTCTGGAAAACAATCGGGGTGGCAGATGCCACCTCAATACTCTGTTACTACACTTTGAGAACTTCTTTTGGTGCCAGTTTGCCATTAACTCTGGGGCCCAGGTAGGAGGGCAGTATGCTTTGGTGAAATGAAAGTTCACCATTCCTTTCCAAGCATAGTCTCAAGGTCAACTGCTTGGGAACAGAGTGCAGCTTCATTCCTCAGAAGGCCATTCTAAAAACATGTCTTTTAAATTTGATTGGACATGAGGGGACCAACTGTGGGAGGCACCTTCAGGAGGGAAAAATTACCCTTGGGATTTTTGGTACACAAATGTCAGCTCTGGCTTTGCACTACTGTATTTCACTTGGCTTCTAGTAAAATATACCTTTCTCAACCCAAGAAAAATTTCATACCAACATTGTTGTGTGTTGTTCTAGTTCTTTGTGTTGTACAATAGTTTTAATTGCTTTGTCCAAATTTCAGATATACTACAATAATTACAACTATACAAAAAGTAAAATAAATAATACCTACTGTTGAACACCAACAGCTGTTAGTGAAAAATATTCCTTATCACTACTACTGTGAGTCCGAAGAGCATAAAAGCCTCTATACTAGATGATAAATGGAGATTGAACATATTCCTACTTGGCATCTTTAATCAAGTTCACCTTCATTATCCATCATAATACATATCCATCATACTATTCATTCTCTATGTAAGGATTGTTATGTGGAAAAGCAGAGAAATGAAATAAGAGAACTGAACAAAGGCATGAGTTAATAAAAAGAAACATAGCTAAATCTATTTTGCATCAATAGCAATCTCTAAAACTCAGTGCCTTTTTATTGTTACAAGCATTTCTGGGCATAGAATTTGTTTCTTTCATTTTTATAGTTTGCAGTTATTTTCTTCTATTTATCACTCATAGTCGCTTTCCCTTTATCATTCTACTGAACATAATATTCATACTTAGCCACAATATTGCCAAAACAAAGAAAGGTGTGCTATGTGATATAATGAGATAAACTGCCTGTTCATGTTTATATCATGATGTTGCATACAAGAGGCAGAATTTAGGTAGTGATACAGATGCCATTTGCCTTGCCTGCCTCCTCTGTGAATGTACTTGACATGCATTTAAAAAAATCCCCATGGGATTTTAAGGGGGTGTAGAGTTGAAATCAACTTGTTGCCACATAGTAAAAATAAAATTATTTTAGCTCCCTCTCTTCCATTTTCTGTATGTTGTTGAAAATGGTTTCCTTCTGCATGTACATTCAGGATTTTAATAGGTTAGTTAATTGGGCAGGTGGATGTATTATTCCTTCCTTTACTTGTATTAATCTTAATCTTTAGTCTCTTTAAGTGTAATCTTCATTCCTTCTAAATCCTTCTGATTCTCTCTAGTGTCAAATCATCTAAGGTGCATACTATCATTTTTTTAAACACAATTTGAAACAAAAGGAATCTCACATGGAAAGGATTCTTACAATTAATTCCAAAATCTTATTTCAAATCCAACTGGACCCTTAGTCCATTTGTAACTTTCCAAAATCCAAATTTCAAAAAAAATCTCAAAATCAAAGTTCTAACCACCTTTTGCTGTTTATTTCAAAAGAATTTTAAGTCTTTAAATGTGTATTTAAAACACATTTTAAACCCAGTGTCATGTCCCAGAGATCTAAATCTGCTTGAGACCACTGCTCCTCTTGTGAGGACCATCTGTCTGAAGCACTTGTGGTTGATCTCAAGACCTCTCATTGTCTGGAGAGGAATTAAAAACAGTGGATCTGCACATCTTCCACTTTAGTCTTTAATTTGCCACTTCTTCCTCTGAAGTCTTTTAGTTCACTATTTCTTCCCTGGAGTGACAAGGATTTGCTTATAGATATGAGATGGGATATACTGTAGGAAAATTGTTGTTAATATTTTAAGAAAAAGTGACAAGTTACTAAACTTGTATGTACTTACTATGATGAAGGGGAAAGTCATCTCCCTCTCCCTCCCTCTCTCTCTCTCTCCTCATATATGTGTGTGTGTGTGTGTATTTACATGTATATATATCTTTTTCTTTAATATTCTTATTTCTCTTCTCTTATATAACTTTCCATGTTTTCTTTTTTCTAGTTTATATTCATTTTTATCTTTTTTAATTGTAATTTAAATTATACATAGAAATATAATTTATGTATATATGTGTATTAGTGTGTATGTATTAAACCGTGACAAGTTATGATCGAGTTGGGAAGTACAAATAAACTGAAAATAAATAAATGATTAACTTGAAGTGTGCAAATTTAGAGTTGTCATTCATCTACTATTTTCTGATTAATTGCTTGTCCATGAATTGTGGTGGGGAGTGAAAACCTGTTATAGTGTAATGATTATTTAATTGTTGGGGTTTTTTTGGAAATATGACAAAAATGCATAATCAAATATTTGCCAGAAATCTGCAGCTGAGACAACAGCAAAAGGAAAGATTCAAGGCTGATAAGTAACTTGACAACCTCCCTGGTATTTCTGCAATACCGTATTATCTGCCTCTGAAATTATGTAGTAAGAGGAAGCTGCCAAGAAAACAAAAAGTAACAGCCACTGCTAATAAGAAAGAAATAAGAAAGAACTTTTATAGAATTCATTGCCAATTCTTGTTTTAAAATACCATTAGCATTAGTAACCACAATATAACTGACTAATCTTTCATGTATGTGTTTTGAAGGATAATTGTTAAATTGAAAAACCTTTTTTATTTGGATCAATATTTTAAATCATTTGAGTGCATCCTCTAAAGGTATTGTTAGTTAATTCAGGTAATCAGTGAATTTCAAGTGAATTATATAGTACTGTGGGGTACTGTCTCTGGGGTAACCCTTTTTGTTGGACAAGTATGGCTTTCAGGGTTTCTCAGAAAGATCTGCTCTTTGATTTGAAAAATGAGAATTGCCTGTTGAATTCTTTCAAGTGTTGATTTGCCACTTTGTGAAGCAAAATAACCTATCCTGGATTAAAAAGATAAAACCAAAAGCAATGTTTAATCATACAAATAAACCAACACAGTTATAAAAATCAAAATGAGTTCCAATTAAAAATAAGCACAAAAGCCTTTTATCTGAATACAGGACACTGTGAATCGAAGATTGTTACTTCATATCTGAGATTAAAAATGGAGGTGAAATTATTCTTTCCTGTTATTTAATCCAAATAATTAAGTGCATGCCCAGAACTTTCATTCTCAGCAATATAGCTTTTCTTTCCTTTTTTTTCCTTCTCTTTTCTGAATTCATTATGACTCATTCCATCTGCCTTGATTCCTTCCTCCCTCCCTCCCTCCCTCATTTTTAAAACATTTTATTAATGGCCACTTTTCCAATGAAGCACTGGAAAAACCATTTAGTCCAATAGGCTTGAGGGTTATGCATTATGTCATCTCATTCTGGAGACTTATCTGGTGAGTGGAAGATCAAAGTCTGTCATGAAAGTGTTAGACAGAATCTGATTTTGCAAAGTGATTGCAGATGGGATCAGTCCCATCAGAAATAGCCCTGTCTAAGGCAGGGTTGCACCGTGAAACTACCAAAGGGAGGGAGTAGTTCATCATCACAGCTGGACTTTCATGAAAGTCTCCACCCTCTTAAGGATTTGTATTACTCACTTCTTTCCTTAATTTCAAAGCACATTAAAATTCTTCATCACTTCAGCTCCTCTTTCCTATTATTCCCAAGGAGCAGGTTCTTTGCCAGTTGGCATGTGGTTTTCTTAAGCCCATGAGACAGCTCAAAACAACAAGCTCTTTTTCCCTTCTCTGGTTTGGGCAGAGAAGACACATCAGGAAGATAATTGTTTGTTCCCTTTCTATTCATTTCAGCAATCACATAATATGGTATTTTTTACCTCTCTAACCTTTGATCCGCCGACATGGAGTGAGTTTTCATCAATACGATGATGATAGTCAGCTGTACATCTCCACTCCATGCCAATTCAGTGAGGAAGTTGCTGTGATGAACCGGTGTCTGGAGGCTGTTAGGGTCTGGATCAGGGGTGAAATCGTCCCGGGCCCGTGACGCGTTTTTTTCGGCTGACAGCCGATAGCTGAGCGGATTTAAAAAGACCGCGAAGGGCTGGCGAGGCTCC
>JANHGD010006104.1:83373-95207 GCA_027560375.1 Imantodes cenchoa
AGCTTCATATAATTATCTTCCTTAATTGTTATACATCTTGCTGATAGCTGAATCCCCAGGTATCTTACTTTCTTGACAATTTGCATGTTTAGTAATTCTACCAACTCTTTTTTCTGCTTTTGTATCATATTTTTTACTATAAGTTTTGTTTTATCTTTATTAATTTTGAGGCCCACCACTTCTCCATATCTTTCTATCTGTTGTAGCAATTTAGGGCCTGTTTCTATTGGATCTTTCATTATAAATGCCAGATCGTCGGCAAAAGCCTGTAGTTGATATTCCTCTTTTTAAATACTTATACCCTTTATCTCTTGATTTTGTCTTATTTGTCTGGTTAGGACCTCCAACGTCAAAATAAAGAGTAGTGGTGATAATGGGCAGCCTTGTCTTGTTCCTTTCTTTATATCAAATTTTTCTGTTATATCCCCGTTTAGGATTATTTTTGCTGATTGTGTTGCATATATTGTTTGTACTGTATCAATAAATCTTTGTCCAAAGCCCATAGTCCTTAATTGTAAAATCACGTTGTCGAAGGCTTTTTGTGCATCCAAGAACATTAAAGCTACTTGTTTCCCAGGGTGTTGTTCATAGTATCCTAATACATTTAGAATCATACGCATGTTGTCTTTTATCTGTCTATTTGGTAGAAATCCATTTTGATCTGGGTGTATAAATTCATTGAGGACTTTTTAAAATCTATTAGCTATAATTGTAGCAAATATTTTATAGTCAACGTTTAATAGTGAAATTGGTCTATAATTTTTTATCTTTAGTAAGTCTGTTTCTTCTTTTGCAATCAATGTGATCAACGCTTCTGTCCAGGAATCTGGTATTTTCACTTGCGTTATAAGTTCATTGAATGTTTCCAGCATCATAATTCCCAATGTTTATTCGAATATTTTGTATACTTCTGCAGGTATTCCATCTGGTCTTGGTGCCTTACCGTTTTTCTGTTTTTTAATTGCTGTTGTTAGTTCCATCATTGTTATGCTTTCCTCTAGTAGGTTTTTATGCTCTTCTTGTATTTTAGGTAAATTTGCTTCTTCCAAATATTGTTTTATTTTTGTAATTTCTATTTCTTCCTGTTTATATAGGTCTTTATAATATGTCCATGCTACCTTTTCCCCCCTTCTCTGCAATATTTAATCTCCCCTTCCGTATCTTCTAATTGTTTTATCCATTTTTTTCCTTGTCCTTCTTCACCTTATACGCTAACTATCTCCCTGGTTTGTTTGCATGTTCAAAGAAGTTTTGTCTAGAACTTTTTATTTTCCTTGCTACTTCTTCATTTCCAAGCAGATTTAATTTATGTTTATTCGTGTCCATCATTATTTTAAGCTTTTTATTTTGCCCATCGCTTTGCAATTTCTTCTCTAAGGTTTTGTATTCTTCTTCCAATCTTTTTTTAGTTTCTCGTTTTTGTCTATTTCTTTTTGCTACAAAAGTCATTGCTAAACCTCTAAAGTATGCTTTGGCTGTGTCCCAAACATTCTGTAGTGATGTATCATCTCTATGGTTTTCTTTTAAAAAAAAGTCCATTTCTTTTTTTATATATTGTTGGAAATCTTTTTCATTCAGCACTTCTTGATTCACAGTCCATCTCAATCTTTGTCTCCTCCCTTTCCAAGCTATTGTTATTGGGTTGTGGTCTGCCCAGATACCAGTTTCAATATTTATATATTGGATATTCATTATCATTTCCATAGACATCCACATCATGTCTATCCTCGACCAAGACATGTGACTGGCAGAGTAGAAAGTATATTGTTTTTCATCCGGAAATCTCTGTCTCCATGCATCAAATATGTTTAATTCTTCCACCATCTTAAAAAATGATTTTGGCAGTTTTTTCCTTTGAGTTTTGTTCTTTTTTGATGTTTTATAGTCTAATTCCACCTGTGATATAGCATTGAAATCATCCATCATACATATGTTTTCATAATTTAATTCTACTATCTTTTGATGTAGGTTAGTGTAAAATTTCTCCTGGTTTTCATTTGGTGCGTATATTGCCACGAAGAGCACTTTGTTATTATTCATTAGGCTTTCTACCATTAAAATTCTTCCATCTTCATCTGCATATATACATTTTGAATTTATTTTTTTCTGTATATATAAAACCACTCCTTTTTTTGCTTTGATACCTGGCTAAGGGAAGGGTGTTCACCAAGCTGGACTTGAAAGAAGCATATTACTGAGTGAGAATTAAAGAAGGCAGTGAGTGGGAAACCACTTTCAACTGTTCTGGGTAATGCCTTTCGGGCTGCAGGGATCACCCATGGTGTTCATGCAACTAATAATAAAGTATTGCATGAGCACCTGTATAAGGAGATGCTGGTGTACCTGAATGACATCCTCATTTATTCTGAGATGATGGAAGATCATGTAAAATTAGGGCAGGAAGTGCTAAGGAAATTATTGAAAGCCAAGCTCTTTACTAAATTATCCAAATGCGACTTCCACAAAACCAGTTTGGATTACTTGGGGTACTGTGTGTCCAGTGAGGGAGTGGAGATTTGACCCTGGAAAGGTGAAAGCCATTCTAGAGTGGGAAGCCCCCCTCCCCCAGACCAGAAAGCAACTTCAGGGTTTCTTGGGCTTCGCCAATTTCTACTGCCAATATCATTCACACAGATAGGCCTGCCTTTCACTAAACTACTAAAAATGGATGGAGGGGGGCTGAAATCCAAACTGAGGCAGCCACTTAACTGGACTATGGAATGCCAAGTGGCTTTCAAAAAGCTCAAATGACTTTTTGCGGGGAAGCCAACCCGAATCCAGAAGAACCATTTGTAATACAAGCCAATGCTAGTGATGTGATGGTGGGGGCCATCCTGCTCCAAACAAAAGCAAAAGGAATGCTGCAACTCTGCACCTATACTTCCCAGAAATTGACCAACACTGAAAGATGCTTGGTGGTGTGGGAAAAAGAGGCATATGCTGTTTGATGGGTACTGCTGACTTGGAGGCAATTCCTAGAAGGCAGCAAGATCCCGTTTGAAGTGTGGACTTACCACAAGAACTTAGAAGTCTTAAAAACTGCAAGGAAACTGTCCCCCCAAGCAAGTGAAATGGGCTCAGTACTTTAATCAGTTCAATTTCACCCTTCGATACTTGCCAGGGGGGAAGAATTTCCTTGCTAATGCACTCTGTCTTGGATGTCCCAATACAAAAGCACCTAAGAGGAAATAGTTAACTCCATTATCAGCTCCCAGCAACTGGCAGTGTAAGTATCAGTGTTGCAGCAACCTCAACCAGCTGACAGTGCACTTACCCAACGGCTAAAGGAAGCCCTGAAAGAAGATGCCTGGTTCAAAGAACACAAAGCCAAGCTGATAATGATGGAGGACCTGGTGTGGAAGGGAGATAAATTGTATGTTTCAGAGCTGGATCAGAGGATCCAGATCCGTGGTGGGATTCAATTTTTTTACTACCGGTTCTGTGGGCATGGCTTGGTGGGCATGGTTTGGTTGGGGTCATGTGATTGAGTCAGTGTGGCCAATTCAACATCACTCATAGCAAGGTTGACTGGGGTGGCCAACTCAAGTCACCCCACCAACCCACCCCGACCCAACCCACCAAGCCATGGCCACAGAACCCACAGAAAAGGCAGTTCCTGTGGCCTGTCCCTTTATGGTCCCTCCTCCCCCCACATCAAAGTACTTAAAGGGAAACCACAGTCCTGCTGCCTTCCGAGCTGCTCTGCTGTGACACCATCCCTCTGGCACAGCAGCCGTTCTCCTGGCTCGGGTCTGGCCATGAGCTGAACCAGTAGGCAATAGGGTATGCATGTGCAGCCAGCCTGAAGAATAGGATGGCGATGGTGGCAACGGGACTTCAGGCTTCTTTTTCGGCCTGTAGTTTTCAGTGCAAGAGGCCTGCAGCCACTGCTTCTTTTTTGGTGGAAAAAGCCTCCAGTCGCTGCCTCTTTGCCAGCTGGAACCAAGCTGGTAGCAGCGGCTGGAGGCTTCTAGTGCCAAAAAAGAGGTGGTGGCTGCAGGCTTCTTGTGCCAAAAACTACCGAAAACTACAGGCCGAAAAAGAGGCCTGAAGAAGTCCCATCGCTGCTGCCATCGCCACCCTGTACTTCGCACCAGCCATACAAGCACACCCCATTGCCAGCCGGTGCCGCTCGCAGCCAGACCTGGCCAGGAGAATGAGCTTCTGCATCAGAAGTCACAAAAGGTGATCAAATTACCCCAGACACTGCAGCTGTCATAAAAATGAATCAGTTGCCAAGTATCTGAATTTTGATCAAATGACCATGGGTATGCTACAATAGTAGTAAGTCTGCTTGGAAGGCAGCTGAAACCTATCAGCCACTGGAGGCTCACCAGCCAAGCCGAGCCAGGGACCTCCACCAAGGCACAAACAAAAGCGAGCGAGATGGAGGGTGACTGGCGGCATGCTGGCAGAGGCCCAAGGGTTGGCCAGAGCTGGGGAATGGCATGTTCCCCAACCTGGCCAAGGCGAATGGCAAGTGGGTAGAGGCTCCAGGTGGGGCAAAGCTGGACCCGGGGAATGGCGTGTTCCCAGACCTGGCCAAAGCCAATGCCAAGCAGGCAGCATGCTTACCTTTGGTGAGCAGAGCAGGCGAGGCACAAAGCTGAGGCAAGACAATTAACTGGGCCATGTGGCAAAGGCAAAATATATACTCAATGGGTGGAGCAAGGGGGTGGGCAGGGTGAGCAGCAAGAGGGCAGGCAGGGCAAGCAGTAAGCAGGCATCGAGAGTGGCAAGCAGGCGGGCAGGGAGAGTGATGGGCAGGGGAAAGCAGCAACCAGGTGAACATGTGGGCAGGGCAGCCAGAGGTGGTATTTACCAGTTTGGAGTACCAGTTAAAATTTCCACTACTGGTTCTCCCCAACCAGTCTAAACTGGCTGAATACCACCTCTGATCCAGATCCTACAAAGAAGCCGGCTGGTCACTTCTGGTTTTTAAAGACTCTTCACTTGGCAAAAGGTTACCTCTCGTGGCCCAAGATGAAGAAAGACATAGAAAACTATGTAATCAGCTGCCTGATATGCATATCCATGAAGCAATTGTTAGGGAAGACTCCTGGGTTGCTACAGCCAGTGGCCAATCCCAGCAGGCCATCGGAGGAAATTGCCATGGACTTTATAGTGGAATTGCCTGAGAGTAATGGGAGTACTGTGATTTGGACAGTGGTTGACCTGTTTTCAAAGCAAGCACACTTCATCACATGTCTGAAGCTTCCCTCAGCCTGAAGTCTGACCAAAATGTTCATGCAGCACATCTATTGGCTGCATGGAGTCCCAAGGTGCATCATTTCAGACTGGAGGTTGCAGTTTACAGCAAAGTTTGGTGGGAGTTCATAAAATGAATAGGATCAGCCCAAGACTTAGTTCAGGGTTCCATCCAAGCACCAATGGGGTGGCAGAATGAACTAACGCAATAGTGGATATGTTGCTACGTAAACTGTCAGCAAACCAACTGGGTGGAATTCCTATCTTTTTCAGAAGTGGCTTATAATAACTCAGTACATAGCAGCACTGGGTTTACCCTCTTTAATGTGACCACGTTGAGTTTATTCCAATGCCAGAATTTCCGAGGGACCCCACCCCCTCAGTAACAGTAGCTGAATGGATGGATAAATTGAAAGCTGCCTGGGGAAATGTGCAGAAAGTCCTGAATAAAACCAGGGAGTCACAAAAGAAACAGGCAGATTGGAAAAGAGCCCTCCAGAAGGAGTTCAGGGTTGGGGAGAAAGTATACCTGTCTATTAAATACCTGAAGCTGAACCAACTTTGTAAGAAACTGGGTCCCAGGTACATAAGTCTGTTCCCAATTGTTTGAATTATAAACCCAGTTACAGTGGAATTATAGTTACCTAAGATACTCAGACAAGTCCACCGGATGTTCCACTGTAGCTTATTGAAACCCTTCTGAGGCTCTAAGTCAGACAAATGAAACTTAAGGCCTGTGGGCTAAATCAGGATGCAATGTGGTTAGATTTGGCCTGCAGGGCCACCCTGGAAACAGCAAGGGGTTGGGCCCCCGCCATTTCAGCCCTGGCCCAGCCCAGCCCAGCGGGGTACTCCCCTGCTCTCCAGTGCATGGCACCAGTTGCAGCTCGTTGACCTCACCTGGCCTCGCCTTGCCTTACCTGAACCCACCTCACCCCACCTTGCCCCAACTCGGCCTCGCCTCACCTCACCTTTCATATGTATTAACTACAAAAGGAAACAGTGAAACAAAATCAGCAACGAAGATTTATTTGTTCACCATTAAATGTAAATTTGAGTATACATCTCCTGGGTACTCAAATGTTGCCATTCTCAACTTGATTACTCTGCTGACAAGGAATTCTGGGCATTGTAGTTTCAGCATATCTGGATTGAAAACTCAATCTTATCCTGTCAAGGTAACAATATAAAAACAGTTATCATGAATCCGTTGATCGATTAATGAACTCAGGAGCAGCTGGATTTAAAGAAGCAGAGAGGAGAGAGTAGACCTATTTTTACTCACAATATTTAGTGGATTTGTACAGTGGCTCGGTAAGCTCCTGCAGCTTCTTTCTGTTCATTTTGAGCTTTCTGGCTTCCACTGCGCCCGATTGTTACAAGCCAAGCTGTATCCATGGCAACAATAGAGCAAATGTTGCAGTCCGGCCCTGATGTAACGAGCACAAAGGGAGCTGTAGGCCGGGACAGGAAGTTCCAGCGCATTTTATTTATGCTTATCAGAAGGCAAAACCCGGCTTTGGGTTCTCTGAACTGGCTCATTGTCTTATTTTCCCTAAGGAGGAATCCCAGGTAAATTAAAATGTTATACAGATAGTCCTGTAAAAGTTCATTTAGTGACTGTTCGAAGTTATAAAGTGACTTATGACCTTTTTTCACACTTACTACTATTGTAGCATGCCCATGGTCATGTGATCAAAATTCAGATACTTGGCAACTGATTCATTTTTTTGACAGCTGCAGTGTCCGGGGTAATTTGATCACCTTTTGTGACCTTCTGACAAGCAAAGTCAATGGGAAAGACAGATTCACTTAACAACCATATTACTAATTTAACAACTGCGGTAATTCACATAGCAACTGTGGCAAGAAAGGTCGTAAAATGTGGCAAAATTCACTTAACAACTGTCTTACTTAGCAACAGAAATGTTGGGCTCAATTGTAGTCTTAAATTGAGGACTCTGTAATTAGGAAAGAGCTTCATCACTGTTGTTGCAATATTTGAGCTGTCCCCCCCTTAAGATATATATATCTTAAGACCATAATGCCTGCTAAATCTAAATAGGATTTTCGTATGCATAAGTTGTGCATGTACATATGCATTAAATTGTAAGCACACAAAAATATAGCATATGGACACATTTTATCCATTGTATCTGAAAGTCACTAAATGGAGGACTACTAAACTGAAGGCTTAGAGAATGTGATGTTAAACTTGAAATGCAAGGAATGAGCATATGGAGCCTTTAAACCACTCAAAGACAGACCCAGTGGGAATCTATGTTGCATGATAAGAAGGCCTGATAGATTTATGCTCCCTTGTATGCTTGAAAACAGATGCAATAACCTAGAAAGCCAGCTGCAGATTTCTCAGAAAATAAGCTTTTAGTCTAGCCTGAAATAGAGTATGAAGTCTGTCACCCTGGTTGTGAATCATTCCTACAATAATCATTTTAAATTGCAATAAATTGTAGCAAAAGAGGATCTAATGATTGAACATTATACTTTTAGGAGACAGGAAAACAAAATGGAAAGTATTGCAAATTGCTCAGATTAGCCACAATCTACAATAGATAAACTATTAAAGTGGGTAAAATGAGGATCCAGATTATTGGGGGCAATATGCTGGTTCTGTAAACTACTTAGAGGGAGGCTATAAAGGACTATGAAGTGGTATATAAGTCTACTGCTATCGCTATTGCTATACTGGTAATGAGGTGCCATTGCACTGAATTTGGTGGGATTTATTTTTTAGCAAGCATACTATATTGAGGGCAAAATAGCGAACTTGTAACAACAGCTTCACTTTGAACAAGATTACTGAGAAACAATTTTATTTCAATAGATCTAGTTCATTCAGGAGAAGTTTTCTTCATTATAACTTCCTGGACAAATGTACTATTAACTGTAATACCATTCTTAACAACTCGATATATGTCACACAATCTTTAAAAGTCTTCATTGTAAATCAACAATTGGACCTACGCTATTACATACTGTAAGTCTTCCTTGTGGTTTTTTCTGTGAAACTAGGGTTAGAGCAACAGGCATCAATTTTCATTATCACTGTGCTAATCATTCATTGAACACAAACACTTCCATTCCAGGGTGCAGGAATGAAATTACAGTATCCCACTAAAACATTCCAAATACTCTCACCACCATTCATTCCAAAGGGTAGGAGTAAAGAAAATTGCAGTAAAGAAAAATTGACAGAAATCATAGAGCTGGAAGTTCAAAATGCATTGGGGCTGTGATTTAAAGAACTTCTAAATTAATAGGTCCTTCCACTCATAAAGAGGGAATTTCAGATTTGTCCTATATAATTGCTCCTCCTGTTCCATAATGTCCCATAGATCTCAGGACAGCCTTTTCAGGAATCACAAGCGTACTAAGAAACAATAAGGCAGGAAAGTTTTATACATGGAGAAATTTGTTCTCCAAACTTAAGCTATCACTTCTCACAGAGAAATAATTATTGGTCAGCTCTACTGTATATTTTCAGTGCAGCACACATTACTACCATTTAAAAGGTACTGCATCAGACCCCTAACATCCTGGACATGAACTGTTTCAACTTCAAGATGACACTGTAGGGCAGGTGTGTCAAACTTGATTTCATTGAGGGCCAGATCAGCATTGTGGTTGTCCTCCAGGGGCTGGGGGGAGGAGGGGTGTGGCTCAGGGGTGGATTCTAACTTACCTCGCCACCAGTTCACTTCCTCCCATGCTGCATGACCACGCGCACATTGCCAGTTTTTGTATCTTATGATTTATGATTATTGTATTTTATTACAATTATTTATCATGTTGCTTGTATCTACACGGGGGGTTTATGCACTGGAGAAAAATTCCTTGTGTGTCCAATCACACTTGGTCAATAAAGAATTCTAAAAGCATTTAAAATACCTGAGGTTCAAGACCAGATTTTAAAATACACAAACATAAATTTTTAGTGACCTTATTTATACTGTTATCTAAGTCATGTATATTACATATGATCGCAGAGCCATGGTTAACCCAAAATCTTAAAGTGGGGGTGCTAGCAAAGAATTCAGTGATGGGACGGTTCAACGATACTACCGTAACTAGCCTGCAGATGTGCGTTAACATTTATTAAACTGCTGTTTCCTGCAACTATAGTTCAATTGATGGTCATTAACAATTACAGCTATTGTACCATTTAGCAAAAGGATAAAAACATTGTCTAAAGAAAATCAATACATTGTGGTAAATTATGCAATATTTGTAATTGGTTGGTTCTCTGAGAGTAGTATAGGGGCTCAAAATTTTTTCCACCAAATTAAGCCCATGTTGTAGAAATAAAATATATTTTAAAGAATCATTTACCTGTCAATTGGAGGTTATAACTACTTTAAATGACTATAGATAATCAGTGAATTAACTGTCAATATGCATATGGTATTCTCTTTCACATTCTAGAAGTTATAGAAGCTATTACACTGCATTGTTGATAATACATCTGGCTTTAAATCCTACAATATTCCATTCATCTTCTAAGGTCAGTGCCTTTAGTAAACATTGGAGTAGGATTCACATCTTAATACAGAAGATTCTCAAAGTGAATATAAAGATAAAACCAGAAACTTTTCTTCTGAGTTGAAAGGAAAAAACTTTGATGTATATGTTGACAGCAGCAAGATTACATTATGCACAAAAATGGAAGAGCACTTTTTCCTACAATGAACTTTTGAATGACTTCCAAAATTGCAATGAGCAGATGGCCAAATTGACTCTGGACTTTGTGCTTGAGGTGGAAAAAATGATTTACTGATTAGATAGGTTTGTTATGATAGAAATGGCTAGTTTACTATATAAAAGTAAAAAGTTGAGATTTGATTCTATTATCTTATTCTACTGCAGCAAAGGAAGTTGGAAGTCAACACCTTTTCATTCTTTTTTTCCCTTTTCCCTACAGTTTTCCATCCCTCATTTTCCTACTACTTTCTTTTGTTTTGTGTTTTATATTATAAACTAATAAAAAATAAAGTCAGTGCCTCTAATGTACTTATTATAACTTAGAACAGGGGTCAATAACCTTAAAAACTCAAAGATCCATTTGGACCCATTTCCCAGAGAAAAAAAAACACCCAGAGCCACAAAATCTGGGTGGATGTAGCCAACTCAACATCATTCCCACTGAGTCACATGACACCCTCCCCCAGCTACGCCTACCCAAGTTTTGTGGCTCTGTTTTCTTTTCTATGAGAAAAAAGGCATCTTTCTCTTTTCCCTCTCTTTCTCTCTCTCCATCTCTCTTTCTCACTCTCCTATCTCTCTCCCTCCCTCTTATCTTTCTTTTGCTCTTTTCCTCTTCCCTTTAGTGTAGCAGTGACCTTGATGGCTTCCATGTCTCTCACGCTTTTCCCATTCCATTTCCCCCTTCCCTCCCCACAGTTCATTGGCAAGTTGAAAAGCATAAAGGTTTGAAAGAAGCAAAGCAATTCAATCTTGACATGCTGGTCCTCTGAAGGAAAAGGGCAGTTGGAAAATATTAAACATAGATTAATTGTTGTCATTTAGGTGGTCTTAGCTTTCACTATTCTCTTTGGTCACTGAGGGTATTTTGCATAGAACCTTCTTACTAATTCATCTGCACTGACATTGTGGGAACCTACACACTCTGCATCAGCTAAGGGATACTCTTTCCACTGCACTAAATATTGTAATTTCCCCTTAAAGTATCTTGAGTCCAATATCCTCTTTATCTCATAGTGTTTCACCACCACCACCACCACCACCACCACCACCACCATCACAGGAGACAGGGACTTCCCCTCGATTGGTCTTAGCTTGAAGCCTGGGAAGGGCTCGGAAGCTAGAGTGGAACACTTGGTGGACCTGTCTGAGTATTTTAGATAACTGCAATTCCACTGTAACTGGATTTATTATTCACACGATGGGGAATGAACATATTTGAACATATTTACTTGGGACCCAGTTTCTTACAAGGCTGGTTGATCTTCAAGTATTTTGTAGACAGATAAACCTTCTCCCCAAACCTGAACTACTTCTGAGGGGCTCTTTTCCAATCTGCCTGTCTCTTTTGTGACTGCCTGGTTTTATTTAGGGCTTTCTGCATATTTCCCCAAGCAGCTTTCAATTTATCCATCCATTCAGCTACTGTTACTGAGGGATGAGGTTCTGTCAGGAATTCTGGCATTGGCATAAACTCAACTCCCATGGTCACTTTAAAAGGGGTGAATCCAGTGATGAGTTGGATGCACTGAGTTATTATAAGCCACTTCTGCAAAAGGTAGGAGCTCCGCTCAGTTGGTTTGCTGATAGTTTACATAACAATGTAGGTATTGCTTCACTATTGTGTTAGTTCATTCTACCACCCCATTTGTGCTCGGATGGAACACCAAACTATGTCCCTTAGCTGATATTACCTGCTTTATGAACTCTGCCAGAATTTTGCTGTATATTGCACACCCCTCCCCCCTGGTCTGAAATGATGTACCTTGGGACTCCATGCAGCTGGTAGAAGTGCTGCATGAACATTTTGGCCAGACTTCGGGCTGAGGGAAGCTTCAGACATGCGATGAAGTGTGCTGCTTTTGAAAACAAGTCAATCTCAGTCCAAATTGCAGTGCTCTCATTAC
>JANHGD010006104.1:163195-179984 GCA_027560375.1 Imantodes cenchoa
CTACTTCACTCTTCTCCCCAAGAAGCATGCTTCTGAGGATTTAATATTCTGGCTTCTTTAATATTCCCTAGGATATTCCATTTTTCTAGGAGTGGGGTGGGCGCTAACTTCCTACACCCTGATAAATAATTTATTTTGTCAATTTGCCTATTACGAAGTGACAATTCTTTGTCTACACGGCAATTCACACCTTCAGAAAGAAAACAAACATAAATGATAATAATCCTTTGGAAAAGATTTGTGAAGTAAGACTGGACAATCAGTCAGCCACATGAAAACACATAAAATAAGTGACACTGTCTGCTTAATGATATACAATATCACTTAGAATAATTTCCTCTTTTTGCCACAGCTGAATAGCTACATGGTTGGCTGTCTCATGTTGCTCTTGTAAATGTGGCACCCATGATTGCAGTGTGTAGGGGTTGAAACTGCTACGCTATGCAGTGGGAACTCTTCTCTTTTATTTTCCCAAGGAAACTTTAACAGCTCCAACCAGTTCTCTGTATTATTTATAAACAACTAGAAAGATCCTCAGTTATGTTTCACTTAATATTATTCTAAGTTACAGAATTGTGCAGAGATATTTCAAAAACTTCTTAATTGATGACAGTCAAAGGACTGTGGATGTTCTATCTTCCTGAAATTGGCATATGGTGTAAATAAATGCATTTCCTTTCTAAGAGTATTTGTGTATACCTTAAGCTCATCCTTTTTCAACAATTTTCCACAAAGAAGAATTAAAAAGATTTCTATTTTATCTTTGTGTCATCAAGTATACAAACAGGATGCAAATTTGATAAATGAATTGGCTTACATACATTAAAGTTAGCATCAAATAAACTATTTTCAAACTAACCCAAAGTAACTAACTAATCCATAGTAACTAACAACAAACCAAATCTCATTTGATAAGAAACAAAAACAAAAGTTGAATTCTTTGGTTGTATGTAGAAAGCTGGAATAAGAATAAAAGCACAATACAGTTAGCAGGAGACAAAGCCAGCATCCAATCAAAAGAAATCTTTAGGAATCTTCTAAAATTAGCAAGAGTTTAGGTGAAGTTGATTTAATCTGGCAGCTTTAATTAACAAATTGATATTTTTAATCTAAAAATTATGAATGGCATACAGATTTCCAGATAGAAATAATTTGAAAATTTAAAAATATGAAGGACGCCTAGAAGAAAGTGATAGGAGGTAAATGTCACTGAACAAAGTATCACTTTAATTATACCCCCTCAAGGGGCCTCTTGCAAAACTGACGGGCTTGTTGCCAAGAAGCATGGAAACAATTTTAATTTAAAAAAAAAAAATCTTCCAGAGACAAGCTTTATGTGTATCAGTGAAACTTATCCTTTTGTGTGGATACCAATAGTTACTCAGACAGCTGCTAGACAGCTGGAGGTTCTATTCCTGGTTGTAGCATAGTTGCTTTTTTTTTAAAGCTAACTTGATAATCAAATAGTTGTTTAACTCTTGGAAACTTATATTTCTTGGGTTACAGAGTCAGTGTGTTATACTTACCCTGTTCTCCTTTGTTCATCCTAATGTCACAAATGGAATGTTGGTTGGAAATATTCTTAAACTTATGTATGCTGAAACATTGAAAAGATTCTTTTAAAATCCCACACAGTATCCAATTTTATACGGTAATCCATCTGTTGCATTTGCTTTCAGAAAATCAGTAACTTCTTTGTTAACTCAAATTAAAAGTGTAATGGACTAGTTATTAACATTACAATTTAAAATGCAGCAAAATGTGGCATTTGCCCAAATTAGAAAATATATGTTGAAAGTGTCCTATTTTGCTCATCTAATTTTAAAATCCCATTTTACAATCCTTTAATCCCTTAATTCTGGGTACAATCGGGGGGACTGAATGGAGCTGAGCATTTACTGGCCGGATATCCTTCCTGATGCCATGTGGAGTTCACAGCAGATATTTTTTCTTTGCGCCCTAGGAGTGAAATATCTGCCACTATCTAGGATTGAACTCTCAACCTTCCAAGTGGGAGGTAAAATCTTCACCACTAGGCCACCACACCACTCTAGTTTAATGTAGTGATGAGTTATCCTAATTATTATTCAAACTACATGAAGAAAATCAAGTAAGAATAGTAACCATAATGCATTACTGAATTTATCAGTGCTTTCAGTGAAGATAGGAACCAATGCAAAATCAACAGATTTATATGGAATGTCAGTACTGCAAATGTGATTATTTTTTGTAACAGTCCAGATTTATTTTGCTTTGATTTTGAAATACTACTGTGAATCAAACATTGCAAAATAGTGGAATATAATTGTCATGACTTCATAAGGTCAGTAGTCTTGTCTCTTAAGTATCATAATGAAGTCAGAAGTTGATTGCGTCTTTCCTGAAACAAAAATCCAACATCAAGTGATTTGGTATAAAACAGGACTTTGGACCTCTTTGAAGGCAATCTGTGCCTTCTAATTTGGGGTAAATCCTTAATAATTCTGATTTCATGTAAAGGAAACTAAAATAAGTTTTAATACCTTCTATCAAAAGAAACAATAAAGTGTCTGGAAATGCCTTTATTTTTAAAAAAGAGAGAACAAATAAGGAAATTGCACAGAGAAATTAGACAGAACTTTTCCTTCTAAAACTAGAATTCAAGATGACTAAATGCTACAAAGCAGCAGTAAAGAGAGCAAACAAGAAAGGTAAAATAACCATTGTGTTAATTTTATTTTTAATTTAAGAATCCTTGACAATTCACCAATCCTTCCAATGACCTGAGGCATAAATAGTTTTGCAGATCAACCAGCAGAAATGCAAAAATGTTCTATCAATTTCCTTGTCTTTTTCATTAGGAATGACTCTACGGAAGTCTTCCTACCTACAAAGGGAGTATCTCAGATTAAAGCTAATAAGTATTCTTGCTCTCTTTAAGACATTTCCATTTTTAGCAATCAAGGTTATTAGCAAGAGCGCTTAGACTTATATACTGCTTCTAAGTGCTTTTACAGCCCTCTCTAAGCAGTTTACAGAGTCAGCATAGTGCCCCCAGCAATCTGGGTCCTCATTTTACCCACCTCAAAAGGATGGAAGGCTGAGTCAACCTTGAGCCTAGTAGGATTTGAACTGCTGAACTGCATCTAGCAGTCAGCTGAAGTAGCCTGCAGTACTGTACTTTAACCACTGCACCACCTCGGCTCTATTAAAACATTTTTAAACCAAGAATTTTATTACATTTGTTAATTGTTATTATTAACAATGTTATTGACTCTGAAAAACATTTTAATAGGTATAGCCTTAAGATCTATAACGTTATAGAATATACAGCCTATCTATAATGTTATAGAATATGCAGGACTGGGCGGGGCGGGAAAGGTGCCATGCCACAGCCCTGCCATCCTATGTCATCCAGCCTCATGTGGTCAATTCGGTGGTAGCATTGCACAACCTCATCTACAGCTTGGTAAAATGGAGAAGGGGCTGCTTCGGCCACTACTGCTGCCAGCACCTCACACTACCAGCATCAGGGCTCTGCAGGCCAGATGATGAATGGACCAAGCAAGGCAGGAGGCATGGCAGGGTGGCACCATGTGGCGGCACCTGCATTTTTCACCCTGCTATCCTGTGTTGTCCTCCAGCTCTGCCCCCACCCCATCAACAGCTGGGTGAGATGGGGAATAGGCTATTCTGCCTGTTCAATAACCCAGCTGCCCACCTGCCTCTTCCTTTTCACTCCCCTCCTGAGCCAGACTGCCATGTTACCTCTAGAGGATGGACAGGTGAGGCTTGGTTGTCTTTTCACTGTTTTGAAGCCAGGGGGGAGTGACTGTGAAAAGCCTTTGCCGTCGCTACACATCAACCTCATCCGCCACTGGAGGGGCTTTCTTCTGTTCCCCCCACCCACAGATCACTTGCCCAATGGTGGCTGCTGCCTCCTCCACCTGCCACTTCGGTCCGCCGGCACCACCTCACACTGCCTGGTCCCCGTTTGCCATTTCAAAGGCAGCGACTCTGGTAGCCTGCAATTCTGGAGGCCTATAGCTCTGCCACCATGTTTCAGTAGATGCTGGCCTTGCCTTGAGACAGGCCCGTTTCAGCGCCTGGAGCCCTTGGGGGGTTTGCCTTGCCACCTGCTTTCCAGCTCCGATGTGTTTCTCTGCTGCCGCGCAGCTGTAGAGCTTGGAGCACCACTGCCCAGCTCCCCTCACTTCCCCAAAGCATTCCTTTGCTAACCTGCTTTCCAGCTCTGTTGCGTTTCTCCGCCGCTGCATGCAGGGCAACAAAAGAAGTTTGTGGGACTAAAAAATAAAGTTAAATCAGACCTTCCAACTTCTCATGAAAAGATCTCAAGGGCACCCTCTCCCCGTGGTTCATCCATGCGCAACCAATACAGCACTGGGAAATTCTGAGATGTTTGGGCTGGTGAAATTCCACACTCAGGGCAAACAGTTTTGAAGATGCCAGTGCGCTGGCATGAACCAGATTCCAGATACTCTGCTCTTCTGCAGCTGTCAATTCCCCCTTGCCAATTTCCTATCACAGCCTTATTGCCCATTTGTTTCCCTCCTCCCTTCCCCAATTGATGACAGAATACTGGCAAGGCACCAAGCAAAAGTTGGTGGATCTGACACCATATCTGATCTCAGATAGAGTGATGTCCCAAACAACAAGTACCATGGCAGAAAATGCTTTCTGGGCCCCATCAGTCTATAGTTGATGGAACCCGGAGCATGTCCCTCGTGGGTAGGACAAATCAAGATATTTGGACAGCAACAGTCCTGTGGTCCCAAACCATAAAAGGCTTTAAAGATAACCTCGCATTGCACTGGAAGGCACCAATGTATCTTGAATTGCACTGGAAGTACATTGTAAACCAGTATAGCTCATGCAACAGTGGTGTCACATGTGATTGTGCTAATTAACCCAGTGCCATTAACTGTCTGCCAGATATATATTTTGCTCTAGTATATTTGTAAATACAACATTCAAGATCGTTTCATACTTCAAAAATGCCTTTGCTCTAATTGCTAACATGTGAACCCTCCACTATAGGCAGGAAAGCCTATGGTTTTTGAGATTTTCAAGGCTAAGAAGGATTGTTCCCATGCACTGATAAGACACTATTGCTATTGTTATAGCTATTGATTATAAAAATAGCATATCACATATTCTATTATTTATTTTGTACAAATGACCTCCTGCTAGTTTCCTGTATAATTACTATCTCTGGGAATTTAATGATATTTGTTTTTTTAAAGCTAATGTTATGAATTAGTTACTTAAAACAATGGTAACAACATAACTTGAAACAATTGTTTATATTTGCACATTTTATACAGCTTAGTTTTCCTTTAGAAAAGAAACAGGTTTAACCCATCTTTTCCCAGATGAAACCCTAGTATTTGTTATTCTAGAAAGAGAAGAGCAAAAACCACATGTTCACATTCTAATTTGCAGGATTATTTTTATTTGTGCAAGAAATATGTGCAAATATTATAGTAGAAAGTTGAAAATTGCAGATACAGTAATACTGTAGTTAATACAGAATAAACTTCAAAAAGTAGTATAATAGCCATGTTTATGCCAGGATGTTAAGAATTTAGGACGTTCCTGGATTACACAAACTATTTATTTTTACTCCTTCATTGGCTAGACAGTGAACTTGGCTTCACATAAAAGAATATCTAACCATCCAAAAATATTTTACACACATCATATTGAGGGATGAGAGCCAGTTTGATGTAGTAGTAAAGACACCAGGCCAGAAACCAGGAGACTATAAGTTGTAGTCTTTCTTGATAGTTTATGCACCAGAGACGAATTCCTTGTGTGTACTTGGCCAATAAAGAATATTCCATTCCATTCTCCCAGCCTGCTGGGTGATGTTGGGCCAATCATTCTATCTCAGATCTGGGAAGGAACCAATGGCAAACTGTTTCCAAAAATTTTGTCAAACAAACCACAAGGATTGGTCCATATAGTCACCGGGAGTTAAAGACTGTTTTGAAGCCTAAATAATTAGAGATATTAAGACTTGTTTTCTCTTTTAAATAACAGGGGTCAAGGGATTTTTCCCTTTCTAGTACCATCCCAGAGAACAGTGGCATGCTTTTTGGGATTCCTCCACAGCAGGGTTGTCAAACTCTTGTCCTCACGTAACTTATCATGATTTTTCCCCTCTTCGCTAAAATGGGGTAGGTGTGGCCAGCACGTGACACATCTAGCCCACAGCCCGTGACTTTGACATTCCTGCTCCAGAGGAAGCCTTGCAAATTGGTGACAAGGCTAATGATAAACATCGCAACATGGAAAAGGGATGAGTCCTAAAACTATGATACTTGATTGCACTGTTTAGGTATCTATTTTCCATGCATTTAGTATAATTTGTTTTGTGAGCTGCAGAGAATATTTTTTTTCCACCATAAAAATATTGCAGATGTTCTGGAGGATAGTCTGGTAAGACACTTAATTCTGAATGCAAGCTGAAATTGACTTCATCTGTGTAGATAAAAGAACGTCTACTAACATAAGAGAACTTTCTGGCCCATACAACCACCCTTTTCTCCTACAGAGTTCTGAATAATGTTTGCAAAATCTTCTCTGAAGATTACACAAATTCCCTGAAGCAACCCAGATGAATTGAATAGATAGACTAGAACAATCCAAGTAATAAACTATTAAATAATACCTAATATACTGAAATTGTTGTACTGACAGAACTACACAAGTCTGTCTGGACTGAGATTGCACTTGATTTGGGAGATTTGGACTCCAAAACATCAGGGGATGGGTAGGACAAATACATGCAACCCCAATATATTATTTAAATGTGAGGAGTGTTTGTTCACTTTACATGTCATTTTGCAGCTATTTTGATTTTATATATTGTAGTTAGGCAGATGGGGAACTCAAGTACACCCTAGGAGTTAATTTATCAATAATATCGAAAATCATAGCTTGCAAACCATCAGCTTTAACATTTCAAAAAATCCTGTCATAATATAAATGAAAAATATACATTAAAATAATATAACAGGCAGGTTAAAATATAAAACTAAAACTGTATACAAAATAGGTTTCTGAATTGTCATTCATGAAATGGCTTTCTTTGGAAAGGAGTCCCAAAGCCCAGATCTGGTTCTTTAAAATGTTGTAGGCTTAACCTAAGTGAGATTTCTTTCTGGAGCTGTTCCAACAATCTGATTTCCTTGAAGGTGTTACTAACCAGTAGATCTGAATGGGAGAACAGGGTGTGGCCTGAACCTAAACCATTCAGGGCCTTAATTATCAGCAGCAATTTAAATTGGAATGAAACAGCTAGGAAGTCATGTAGCTGTTGAAACAAGGTTGAATTTCCTGTATACAACCAGGATGAACCAGAAAGTTAATATTCTAAAGCTGCTCAAAAGCAGCCCTGTATAAAGGACATTATAACAGACTACATGTGTTAAAGAAGGCATATTACTCTTGCCATATTACTAGGCAGAGTTATCCTGCCTTGCTCCATTGCGCAAAAATGAGTTTGACCATAGCCAAGTTCTAAACAAGTAGATTCAAGAACCTCCCAAATTCTACACCTTCATTTTCAGTAATATCTCGTCTAAATGATACTTTGATTTCAGGTCAGTTCTGTTGGATAAATGTACTTCTGATTAGTCAGGATTCAATTTCATGTTGCTGTTCAGACTAAAACCACTGTCATTTTCTAGCAACAATTTAAAAGTAAGAACAAACTCCTTGAATGGGATGGAAAGTAGAGATTGGCAAGTAGCATTCATGGTTTGAAGTGCTTAATTCTGAAACCCTGAATCACTTTTGCCAGTCCATGTGGCTTGTATGTTCAGTGTGTTCAAGATGCAGGACTTTTTCAGTGGTAGCGTCTAACTTTGGAACTTTTTGGTAACGCTCCTTGGATCTTGTATGTGTTTGTTTCTTTTTGGCAAAGTTGAAGACTTTTACATATTCCAGGAACTTTTAGAGACTTTAGTGTTGTGTGTTCACTTAGCTATCCATGGCATATTTTGAAAGCTGTGCTGCTCCTTGAAAGAAAATGATTTTTATTCTAATTTTAAACAATTGTTAACTTATCCAAGAACTTTCAGGATGCTCAGGGTAAAAATTCAATATTAAAAGAATGTTCTCCTTGAAGATAATAATCTTTCTTTTTACTGCTGGAAATAATAAGTAAGAACTGTATCTCCAGAATTACTTTAGGCTCACACAGCTGTTCTTTAAAGGAGGCCAGCACATGTAGCCATTTCTTTTAAAGATGTGCTTTTGGCAAAATTCCACAAACCAGTAAAAACAGTGGTGTTTTGTAAGGGGTGTGTGTATAAAGATTTAAGACAAGTTAAAGACGATTATTTTTTTAAATTATGCCAGAAACATGTTAAAGATTTTTTTCAAAATATGTATTTTATTTATTATAATCATCATCAGTGTTACATATTCAATATAATTATTATCATCTAAATACCAGTCCTTTAAAATTAGCATTCCAAGTGGGTTCATAGACTCAGTTGTGTAAACAAATTACTCACTTTTTCAAAACTGGTAATAAATTTAACGTAACCTATTTCTGTGAGAGTGTAAGTCTAAATATTTGAATGTATTAATCATAAAGTGAAGTTTTTCAAGCAATAACTTTCTCAACACATCTGTCTTAATCACAGTCTTGTCTATACAAGTCAGAGTTGTGTAAATTTATCAGACGGTTGTAAACTATCAGTTGTATCACAAAATTAGCTTATTTTGGGCAGAATTTTTTTTAATGTCAACTGTCTTCTTTGCCAGCAATTTGGCTGAATTTATATTGTCCTGTTTGCATTATTTTACTGCCACAGCTAGAAAACAGTTTAGGTCTATTGGTTTCATCTTTATGGAACATTAAAAATGTAATATCTCTGTGATTTAATGTCTTCTTTTTTTTCAATTTAAGAGCTGCTGTAGTAAATTATCTACCACTTTTTTTAGCATTGCAATAAAATGTATTTTTGAATCTCCTTCTGTTATGTTAATCATCTCAATATTTTTTTCTACTATAATTTATTAACATTGTTATGTCTTAACCACTTATTGCATTTAGAGTGCTTAGGGGCAGGTAATGATATTTAAAACAAAAACAGATAAAAGTCAACATAATTCTTGCATCATTTACATGTGTCCAGCCATCAATTAGCTCAAGCTCATGAATGTTTTACATTCTTCCCTTTATTTGTATCTCGCCATATTCAATCAATGTTATTCCCACAAGAATCTTCTGATATTGGTCCAAAGTCACTTAATGTCAAAGTGAGGGCTATATCTAAAGATGCTAAATATGTTATACTGCCTATAAAATCAGACACTCTGACTTTTCAACAATTGTAACATTCTTAATCTGTTTTGCTATCTAAGTTTAACATTTGTTATTTTGAACTCTGGTTTATGACTGTAATATGCACTATTTTATCTCTCATCCCCCTCCCATTTATATATAATTACTCCTGTTTTGCATAACCACTATGTATTGATCATCATAGGCACTTCAAAAAGGGATCACAGATATGGAGGAATGGTCAGGATGATACAATACAGGCTGTCTTTTAAATCCAAATGATTTGTGACATAAGTACTATGAATTGTGGCCAGAAAAGAGCTGATGATCAATGCCATTTTTGTAAGATAGGTGCAGTGTTCCCTTTATGTAACAGTATGCTTCAGTTCATAGTGGATTGGTTGACGGTGGTTGAGGGTTTAAAATACAAACAAGAATTCTTGTTTTAAAGGTATACATGTCTTTAGACAACTTACCTAAGTTGTACATTGCTGGCATCATTTGGGATTCCCATAATTTAAAAAATAAACTCATGAAGTTCTTTGTGTTCTTTTTTACATAGGGAAACAAAAGCAGCTGGAGGCAGAACACCAAGAGATATATGTGGAAGCTGACCACAATCTTCACTTGTCCACAAGCCGGTCAACGCAGCCCCCAGCTGAGAAGCCTGGTGAAAGAAGAATGGCTGAAATGAGAAAGCTGTATGGCAAAGGTGCCAACAAAATACAAGCAATGGAAACCACCATGCAGCTCAGCTTTGATAGGAATTGTGATACAAAACAACCCAAGTACTGGCCAATTATTTCTCTGAAACTCTGAGTATGCACCTCTTTTCTTTTTTGGAGATTCAGAGTTGTATATCCTGATGTTCAACCAAGTAGAAGGATTAAGGGAATGAATCAAGAGTCAGCAAAAGACCTTTTTTAATTTTCCTTTCCCCTTTCCAGCACAACTTTGAATTTGTCTGCCAATTTCCAGAGTCTATTCCAACTCAACAGGAAAAGCTGAATCAGTCATTTGTACAAGGGATAAGGAAAATTCCCTTTTAAAGGGTATTTCAACTAATTTAATCTTGGCATGTGTTAGCCTTGCAGGAAATGAAGTAACGTTTATTTTTGTTCAATTGGGCTAGAGAAAAAGCTAAAAACTAGCAAAATTCAAAGTATTTTTAAAAATTGTTTTAGTGCTACACAAGTTTTGCTGTAGAATTTTAAATGCAGCTATTTTTTGCAACTATCTATTTTCTTGGAGGCACCTGTATTAATTAGACAAAATATCTTAAATTACTGTAATTTTGCTTTTTGAGATTGGGTTGAGCTATATGTAGAGAGAGTTTCTCTTCCAAAATGAAAAGTTCGGCTCTAGGGTTTAAAGTCAGAAGCAAGCAGTGTCTGCTTTCACAGAAATAACAGAACAAAAAACCCCAATCAGATTGAAATACACATTTTTATTTATTTTGAAGTTGTATTTAACTGATCAGGAAGAAAAATAAACTAGATGAGTGGGGTGGGGAAGGAAAAAGGTTATATGTTGTGTGCATGTGATTCTCATCATGAATATAATGGAACAAAGTTTTAATTCTAATCAAGCCACATTAATTTCCCCTCCATGGCTACTGACTTTCCTCTCTTGTCTTATTTAGCTATAGCATCTCAAAAGCCATTTTTTAAAAAGGTGTTTCAGAACTAACATTCCTATTAACTGAGAAAGAGGCAGTCATACATATGCATAAATAAATGTACTGGCTGATATTTCTGTCTCGTGTGAATACATGTTAGAAGTCCTATAGTTTTCAGTAATTTCCTTTGGATAATCCTTTCCCTGAACCAGTTACCTCCATAGACATACTATGCTAGATCTGATTAATTGAAATAAGATATTTACATCCTTGCCATTCAAATTCTCCTAATTGCTACAACATCTCCATTCAAAGTTCTTCCTTAAAATGTATATTTCCTTGCAAAATTAGCAGCTATATTAATAAAGAACTTATCCATTTCTACATTCAGAATAAAAGTTCTATACATAGTGCATTTTGAAAATATGTGCCATGATCTCTTTTTCAAGTTCAAGTTTTTTTAAATGTTGGGGGGGGAATCAGTTTTATTCCAAATTTACTTACACAGATAGCCTTTGCTGTTCATGTGTATTTTTCTCTGCAAGTGTTTCTATCATACTTAAGATTATATTAAATTGACAAGGTACATTGCTCAACTATTTCAATAATTTTGAAACGGGCTGCTGTTTCACAGGTATTTGCAAGTAAATGATAATGTGTTTTTTTTTTTAAATAATGACTTGAAGCTTACAAAAGAGAGTTTGTGGGATGGCCTCTTGTCAGTGATATCTGTCCATCCCAGACACTCCCATTAGAGTAGGTATGTTATTAAATGCGGGGCCCAGGAAGTATGCCTATTCTGTTGGAAGGCCTGCTCTCTGCAAAGATTGCCCTCAATGGGCCTTCCGAAAGGCAGTAAAAACTTGGCTTTTTGCTTAGATCTTAGGACTAGTATGATTGGAATTCCCATCTATAATGTGAGCTTCTGGTTACTCTTAAACATCTTGGTTCTTAATTGAGATTGTTTAATTTACTTTGTATATCACTTGGAGTCACTGTGTTTGAGTTGGACAGCCATATGGATTATTGTAATAAACCAATAAAGATTTCCTATACAATTGTTTGGATGAATTATTGTAGAGCAGTTTGCACAATAAAATGTGCATTTGGAAGTACCATTAGAATAATTGCTATTATAAGGTTCTCAGAAAGCCTTCTGTTATTTGGTAAAAATTCAAAATGGTGTCTACTTTAAAAAAAGAAAAGGAACTTCCCTTTTTTTGTTCACTGAGGACTGCTGTCAAATCTATTGAATTGTTTTCAGAAAGTATGCTCTATAACAGTACATAATGATTTATTGTAGCTTGTTTTTTAAACAGGTCTGTTAAATAATGTTTCTTGGACTGCAGTTAAAGTATGATTGTATTAAAATATATTTTTAAACTCACAATTTATTTGAAAATATTCAGAGTTTGAATGCCAAACTAAGCATCTTTTCAGACTATAAAATTTTATTAAAACACTTCATATTTTGTCAGTTACTCTATTACATCTTTCACTCCTGTGCATCTGATGAAGAGAATTGTAACTACCAAATGCTTTTAAGTTTGAAAGGTAAAGAAAATTGCAATTCTATGTCTCTTCAATCAGAAATTAATAATTACGAATTTTAGGTTGTAAGTATAGATGCAGTTCAACTCGTACTTATATGCCTATTGCCAAAACATTTGTGAAGAAGGTGAGAGAGAAGTGCAAGTATATTGAAAATCAAATTAAAACCAGTTAAGACCAATGTCTTATTTACCTTATGATTTTAGCCTATTTGGGAGATATAAATTAGGGGCTTGGCTTCAGATATAGTAAATTGGCATTTTTTGCTTAGTTCTACTTGTTTGCATGAAGCAGAGCACTGTATATTCAGCTTGTTGTCTATTCATTTACCCAACAAAGTGTGAGTTAAGATGGTGAGTGAACATTGTTGTAATTCATGGCTGAGTTCTTTCACATTCGACTTCAGCTCAAGCCTTCTCCACAGTTCAACGTGATACAAAAAGCAAGACAATATAATTTGCTAGTGGATACTACAAAATTGGCACTCAGTCAATCAAATGTACTGTAACTGCATTTGTCAATTGCTTTCCTATTTTATAGACATAAGAATAAATAAGGAGATTAAAAGAGATGTAGAATAAAGAAGATATAAAAACTCAAACCTTTAAATTCAGATAATCACACTGACAGGACAACATAATACACAATAGTTTCACATAATGACCTGCTGGAATCAATAATTGTATCTGAGTGAGCAATTTTCCATGCTCCAGCTGATCAGCACAGGTAGTAGTTACCAATTGTTACATAGGAGTGTGTATTATGGAATTTTGGGTTAGAACTGCAGAACTTGTTCAGTGAGACCAAATGTCAGAAGGCAACTTCAGATCATTCTTTGTGGGGTTCTTGTGGGCAGAAAGCCACCTCAACAAAGGCAGGAAAAACTGCACAGCACATCAGCTTCTCCCTCAGCAAAGGACTGAGAAAAGTCACTGGGTTCGATCCTAGGTAGAGGTCTCCTGCTTGTAGAATGTAGGATCTCCTGCTTGGGCAGGGAGTTGGACTACATGACCTGTAAGGTCCCTTCCAGCTCTTAATCTGTTAAACTTGAAGGAGTCCTAGGCTACAGTAATGGATAGAATCAAGATCATGTGAAGTGTTAGAACCACTTTATAATGCTTTGGTAAGACCACACTTGGAATATTGCATCGGTTTTTGTCACCACAACACACAAAAAAGACGTTGAGACTCTAGAAAAGAGTGCAGAGAAGAGCAACATTTGAGGCTTATTTGTTAATCAGTGGACATAGTCTGACTTCACTTTCTTCATAAGCATTTATAGACAACAAGGCCCCAAAGGAATTAAAATCAATGTGGAAGATACTATCTTAGAAAAGTGGTTGTAATATTTAAATGAGGTATGGTTTCCATTTTAGTAACTCTAAATTCACCATAGCCCTCAGCAATTATATTATGCTATCTCTATCCAAATGTTACCCACCATCAAATTCAAAAAATACTTAGCCAACAGACAGGTTCAGTTCTATCTTCAAAAGAAAGAAAAGGCTGCAACAATTGAAAGACCATATAGCACACAGTAGCCATTTCCGGAAGGTTTTTTTCCCCTTTTGCTCAGTGGAAGAAATGCAATTTCTGCTAAGCCAAAACAAAAGATTGTGTAATTTCATTTGCATGCACAAAGAGTCAAAATATGAATGAGTTTGCAGCTGCTCTGTAGATTTATATATCCAGTTTAATCAATACAGAAATACTATAGTGAACTAGTGAGTCTTCACAGTGAGATGCTGAGTCAGCTTTCTGTTCCAGTAGATTACATTTTCTATATGCCAAATTCAGGGGTGGGTTCCTCCTGGTTCGGACAAGTTTTCCCAAACCATTAGTGACTTGCTGGTGATGTGACAATGGTGTCACGGATCCAGTTTGGTCAGTGCCGGTCCATGGGCGCTGCCATCATTTTTGGGGAATTTTTGGCAAATTTTTCTGGGGTTGGATGCTGGGGTTCCACTGCTTGAAAAAGAGCCCTCCTGCCCACCCCCAGGTTAATACTGACCTTTATTTCTTCACCCGAAGTACAGCTGATCAGCTCCTCAGCTGTGTTTCGGGCTGAATCCTGCTACTGAGCATGAGCATAAGTGAAATTGCACCAGGGGATGCACGTTCGCAAGCAGAGCAAGTGGCAAAGTGGAACCCACCCCTGACGCCAATGTCGCCTCTTGATATTTTGAAATAATTCTAATCCTAAATTTGCAGTTGAAATATTACTCTTTGACAATTCACTCACAAAGCAACAGAGCAAAAGCAACAGAGAGTGTTACTTAGCACTTTTTCTTACTTCTACACCATCTTAAAATTCATCATTCCTAACCTGTAGATCAATTGTTTAACCATTTATACCAGTCATCCCATGTCTTATAGTATTCTGATTCTTCTTCATCATTTATTTCTTTAGTAAGCCTATCCATCTCTGCACACTCTTAAGATGTTCTTAATCACACAATCCTGTTGGTATGTTATTGTTCTTCCAATTCTGTGCAACTAGTATTCTTGCTGCTATGATGATGTGTAGAATTAAGTATTGTGTCTTTATCCTGATTTCCCGTAAATATCCCTAGCAAAAATAATTCTGGTTTCATTTCTATGTATTGATTTGTTATTTCTTCAATCCATTTCTTTATCCTTTGCCAGTATTGTTTTGCTTTGGAATAGGACCACCACATGTGGTAGTATGTTCCTGTATTGTGTTTGCACTTCCAACATTCCGGCGATACATTGGAGTACATTTTTGCAATCCTTGCTGGTGGGAGGTGCCATCTATAAAACATTTTATAAATGTTTTCTTTATATGCAACGGATTTCATAATTTTGTAACTTTTACTCCAAACCTCCCGCTTCTCCAGTTCTATGTTATACCCAAAGTTTTGTGCCCATTTTATCACCACCACTTCTACAACCTCTTCTTCCATCTTATAACTCAATAGGTAATTATAGAATTTTGTGATCATTTTGTCCTCCTGTCCTAATATAATTTTGTCTAGTTTGAAATCTGTATTGTTCGGTTTAGTAAGGTTGTGCGAACCAGAACAGGCTTCTTTGCTTTGCCTGGGAGGACACAAAAACGGCCTTTGATTGGCCAGTATTGTGTGGACAGTGAGGAACAGGAGGGAGCTGCAAGACGCGTCTTGCTTCTTCCCCACCCCACCTACCACCCCTCTCGATAAAGAGATGGAGGGGAATGGAAGTAGCCAGGCTGCTGTTGCCATTGGGTCGGGGTGGGACATGTTGCTGCGGCAAAATGAGCAGCAGGCCAGCAACGCACCTCGCAATCCACTCCTTGCTGTGGATCGCGAGGTGCATTGCTGGTTTGCCTCTCATGTTGTCACTGTACGGAGTGGGTTGCAAAGCGTGTTGCTCATCTGCTGCTCTTTTTATATGGTCATCAGCCCTACCGGTAGGTATGGTAAGGGCGTGTGGGGTACGTGTGGCATGCACCAATGGAAATGGCAGGGATCGGCTTCGTGTGCATTTAAGTAGTTGGGGGGCTTATTTGGGGGGATTTATTTCAGCTCATGCTCTGAAAAGCCCTGTTGGGCTTATTATGGGGACATGTCTTATTGTCGGGGAAACATGGTATGCAAGGGATAAATTTTTGTTATCTGTTCTGATGTCCATCACATCTTAAGACTACAGTTCTTGCCATCAGCTCTTACATTTTGCATACCAAACACCTATTGTATTTGTAGTTTTCCTTTCATTAAATAATGTCTATCTACAATATTTACAGTATATGCTATAGAAATATCATATCAATTAAAACTGAGTTCATGTACAGATTTAACAGAATACTACTGTTGGTTACAGAGAATTTCATTTTGTTAGATAGGGCCCAGTGTTCAAGCCTGTCAAGATCCATCTGAATCTTGAGCCTATCATCTAGGACAGTGATGGCGAACCTTTTAGATACACAGTGCCCAAACTGCATGCACGCATATGTCCAAACTGAAAGGTCCATATGTGTGTGCGTGCATAGACATGTCCATGCATAGACATGTGTGAATATGCACATGTGTGGACATGCACATGTGCATGTGCATCAGAGACTCAAAGACCAGCTGACTGGCGGGAGGCGGGGCATCCCAACACCAGCAGCACAGCAAGAGGTAAGATCTTTTTCTTTCATGATCTTGTTTCATCATTTGCAGGGAAATAGAAGCTCCCAAAAGAAACGCCATGGAGATCTGACCTGGGGCAATGGCGCACATGCTAGCAGAGAGGGCTCTGCATGCCGCCTCTAGCACGCGTGCCATAAGTTTGCCATCATGGATCTAGGGTGTTGACTATTCCTGCCAGCTGAGTATCAT
>JANHGD010006104.1:210211-220451 GCA_027560375.1 Imantodes cenchoa
GGGGGGGGGGGGGTGGCAGGAACTTTCTGATCTGTACACAGTTGCTAAAGGGCTGATTATCTCTAGGTATTAACTCTAGCAAAAGCTATTCCAATAAGAGAAATGTCTATTCATGCACATCATGTTAATGTGATGCATTTATTTATATTTCACAGTATTTATAATGACCTAATTTTGAAGGAATCTTGTTTTTTTAGATGATGATTAATTCTCCTATGATAAATCTTTACCATTTTTGGACAGGGTTATTCATTTCTTATTTTCACCAATACTTTGTGTCTTCGGAATTTTCCAACTTTTCCTTGCTATTACCATGAAGTGGCTTATTCTTCTCCCTACCCAATTCCTACCTCCCTGGTAAAACTATACGACAAGATAGATTACATACTGCTCAGTTTTAAAAGTCCATATGACATCTCTGAGTGTTGATATTAGCATTTCTATAGCTTTAGGAATAGACCTTCAGTTCTAATCAACCACTGCATACTTGGATATGTTCACCAACACGTGTGTATATGTGCAAATATTCTAGTATTCTGAATTGTTCTCTGGAAAAGGTGTTCACTAGCAATGGAAACTACTACAAATGCTTAAGTTTCTATAAAAGGCAACATTTGTGAAGATAGATGATTTATGTATAAAAGGTCCTTTAACAGTTGCCACGCAAAGCATATTCGTTATTTTAAACAACTGCATTTTTAAAGATGTGGAGATATTCTGATCCTTTTCTTTGATGAGCGTTTGCGTTTGATTGTGACTTATTATTCATGCTCTAATGTTTTGTTGAAAAAGATGTTGCTTAGTTTCACTTTAGATCACTGTGTTTTGATTATGTTTCATCTATGCCACTCTCTCCATTGGGGATGACACCACTTACTTCAGCTAGACCTGTTAGCACCATGTGGGGCTTTAAAGTGCTAGATATGTCTTTTTATAATAAAGTTTGATTTTGAAAATCAGAATAAAATGTATTAAAGTGCAATTGTCATAAGGCTACAGTAGAATACATCAATGAATTATATTGTTTAGTTTATGTGATGGTTTGCTTTGCTTAATATGTGATTTTGTAAACTTGTGAACATACTGATTCTTGAAAGGAAAAATATATTTTGGCATATTCTATCTACTTTAGTGAATTTTTAAAGAGAACAGTTCTTCATGGACTCAAGTGATTTCCTAAAATCTATGAAAAAGAAATTCTATGGATTCAGTGGTCTTTCTTCATTAATTTGGAAATGTCTGCCTCAACACAGAGTTGTTTCAAATTCAAAACTTCCAAAATTATTGAAACATAATTGAAACCACTGGTTTGAATGGCTTTGCATTCATTAATAGTTGCATCCTATGTGAAGTATCTGTTTATCTTTAAAACATATCATTTTTACTTTGCTAATAGTGAGTGTAGTTTATTATTTTCGGAGAACAGAGTTGAACATTTTGAGAAAAAAAGCATATGGCACAGATTTTATGCTAAAATCTAACAAGAAAGGTTCTCTCTAATGCATACACTTATTAGGAGCTTAAGTCTCTACAAATAATCAGTGTGGCGATAAAGAATGCCAAACAGCATCTGTTTAGATCCCAATATGTATCTTAAACTTGTTCTTACCAAAGATAAAATATATGTAATGGTTTTTCAGTTTCTGGAAAGAATAAAATATGTAATCAAACAGAGAAAATATTTTTATTTAAAAGAACATTTAGATAATTTCTATTATATTTATTAAGCTTCTACTAAAATCTGCAGGTAGCTGGGCATATAAGATCCTGAAACACTGTACCTCAGAAAGCTGGGTGACTTTTAAAAATTATTATTTACTTTAAAATCTAAGATGATGAGCACAGCATCTTGGTTATTTTTAAAAATGAGATGACCCATTGGGAACCAGAGATTGAAATGTTACATATCTCATTTAGTCTTACCTGCACATGTCTGTAACTGTCTGTACTTATAAAACAATGTTTAATTACTGATTGGCACAATGGGAGCCTATCTATTGGGGAGGGGATTATCACTTCCAAAAATTGAATTAAAAATCCTACATCCATGAAATCAAAAGTTAACATATAAATGGGCACATTTCAGTTTTTTTGTAAAACCGCTGAGCATATGGAATAAATCAAAATGCAAACATTATCTTGCGGTCCTGCGGGACAAAGTGCCTTGTTTGATGCTATGGAGCCTCCCTCAAGATGGTGCAGAAAAATGGGCTTGGGTGATTGCTGAGTCATGCAGCAGGAGGGGTTCCATTCATTCCCTCAGATGCAGCCCTTTTTGGTTGTCACAAACCTATTCTTCACTAAAGAATTGATTTAACAGGCATAGGGAGACGCGGAGAATGGGGAGCATGTGAAAGAAAAGAAGGCTAACTGATTCTTCATGTTTCCTTTACAAACGTGTGAAGAGAAGGGAGACAATCAGGCACAGAACTGGGGTCTCTGACGTATAGCTGAGTGCTTCCAGCAGAGATCTTTATGGACCAGTAGGCAGATCGAGACTAAAGCTGACCAGACTTTGTGCATCTTGGAAAAGAGAGCAATCTACTGTAGTGAGAAACGGAGCCACTCAATTATTGCAATAGCAAAGAAGTGACAGAAGGAAAGGAAGAAAGGAAGGAAGACTGTCTCTTTGCTGGGGGCGGGAGCGAAAGCATTTTTGGTGGATGGTATAAAGCCAGCCATGGAAACTGCTGCGGAGGAAAATAGAGAACAAAGGCAAGAGAAAAAAGGTACCCAGAGGACTGAACAATAGACTGTTTAAATCTTTTTAAGCGCCTCCAGTTCTGAAAAGATTGGGGCTGTGTTTGAAGCTCTCTTTAGAGCTCTGCTTAAATGATCATTTGTTGTATCTTTCAGTTTCTGTGTTCTGTAGGGCTTGACAGCTGATTAATGGAACTGCTACCTATTGCTTCAGCTCTGTGAAGTTGTTTTCACTATTCCCATCTCCATTAAAATTCAGTTTACAGAAAAATAGCAGGGTGTACGGATATGCCTTATGTGTATGTTTTGAATCTGTATGATTTAAATCAGTGTGAAGCTTTGTGCCAACATGGGTTTGATACGAGGCTCTATGAGGTCTGTCTTTCATTAGACAGCAGCTGGTTATACCTTGTGTTTTTGTAACACACAAGGAGAGATTGGTGCACACATTTGCTGTGAATAGGAAACAGCACCATGTTTGAAAGAAATGTTCCAAAATAGATTTGTAGAGTTCAGAATGGCAGGGTGGCAAGTGAGAATGAATTTGAATGTTGCTGGTGATGTATTGTTCTGAAAGATTCACACACATAAAATTGGCAAGTTTTGTAATGTTTTGTTTAATTAACTAATTCTTATACTAAGGTTATGCACAATACTGCTGAAAATATTATTCAACTATAAGCGTTACCAAAGATATTGACTTGAAATGAAATGAATATAGATAGAGGATTGTATTTAATGGTAATAGGTTGTCTTGTATGCTATGGCTTTAGCCCATTTGCATATTATTTATTATTATTAGTATTTCAGTATTTTATTTGTAATCTAAACCACTAATTTGATATCTAAGTGATACAGGTTTGAAGCAACTAAAATTAATATATTAATTAAATAGTGTCACTGTGCGGAGATCCGTTCAGCAAATTAATTTTCTCTTTTTACAATAATTAATTTCTAGCTTCTAAGTTCAATAAAATAAATTTGGCAAACAGCTAGAGCCTCATCATCATCTAGAGAGGTTATCTAAAATTTAAAATGCAAAAAGCTTAAAATCTTGGGGAAAATATGCATTTTCCACACCAGTAAGCAGCAACACTGAACGTTTTTTTAAAATACAACATTGTTTTAAAAAATACTTTAAAAACCTAAATAGCTCTTAAGTCTCCACAGTTCATTTTTTAAAACTGAGTTTATAGATAGCTATCTTTTTACTTGTCAGTTACAGTTAATACTTTTGGGTAAAGGAGTTGAGTCAGTTGTGTGCTTCTAAGTCATGAAGTAAGTTATTCTTAGAATTTAATTTCCTTTAAATAAGTCAATTTTCACAAATATATTATTTAATTCATCGCCCTACTCTTGCAAATCAAGTGTCTTTTAGCATGCAACAAGAAGCCTGCCCCACTCAATAAGTTTTTTGTGCTTTCTTTTTCTTTTTAAGAATCACCCTTTATATCACATCACAAACTTCTATTGAGCATTTCTACCATACAAAAACAGACTGACTGACCTGTAACTTTACAGAGAGACTCTGCACCAGAAACACAAATCTGTATTTCTGTTGGGCTGTGACTTTTTTTTAAATTAATTGTGGTCCACTTTAAATTTTGTGATGAATATAGAAAATGTTTCTCTTTTAAAGCAGAGAATGAGTTTGATGGAAGTTTATAAAGACAACCCTCATTATTTTGGAGTGAGATTCTGAATTGATACTGTGAGAAACTACATGGATATTTTCGGCTGCCTCTTACTTATTTTTCCAGATAGCCTAGTTGGCAGCTTCTACTTGAACCTTTTAAAGCAAAATAAGTATGTGCATTATGATGCTTATTCTCCAGATGCCCTTGTAGAATTTGTTTTTCACATATTAATAGAATTTAAATAATTTATAATTGAGCACTTCTATTATAAATAGCTGATCCAAGGTATAACTGAAATTAATTACATTTGAGAGCTTAATCAGGCTTTGATGTCCTGCCAATTTTTCATTTAATTTATATTTACTGAAATTGTGAAGATTTCCCCCCAGATTTGATTTGTAGTATTTGCATTCAGTGACCTTTATGCATGTTACTATGTAATGACGTTTAAACAATTATTATCCAAATTCATAAGATGTTTTCCCAGTAAGTATTATAAACTATGGATAAATATAACTACCTTTCTAATTATTAATGTAGAGTAATGAACATGTCTTTTTAAAGGCATAGTTTTGTTTTCAAAATTGAGCTATGATGTAGTTTATACATTTTTTTTCATTTGACTAGCTCCACAATAATGAAATTATTAATGTGATTGTCAGCACTAAATAAGAAAGCATCAGTATATTTAATTTACATTTTTAAAAGTTTGGCACTTATCCATCCATTTATATACTGATAACATTTAGAAGTCCTTAGGATCTGGTTAAAAATATTTTGGATGGAAATCTGTTCCCCTTATTTCTATTATTGAATATAATGAAATTTTAAACTAGAAGTTCTGGAGGACATTAGTTTGAGAGAAGACCTGCCCCTATGGGATCTCTGTCATTTGTTTAAATCAGAGATATATTCAAAACTATGATCCTATTTATTTTATTTTACTGCATTGCATTTTGCTGAAGAACTAAGAATATTCATTATAGACAGAAAATGTCTTCAATATACAGCATGCAATTTAGATTGCAGTGAAATTAATACAAACCATTAATCAAAACTGATTGAATGCAACTAACATGTGATCTACACTTGGCATGTATGCCCAGTTATTCAGGTAATTGTTGAACAGATATTTTAGAGTTGTGAAAGAGGTTGATTGCATTTAAAACCAAAAATCTATACATTAGTTTAAATGACAGCATATATCTTGCAAGCATTAAATTAAATAAAAAATGGAAGATAGGGCTACAGAGATTTATTGAGATTGAATAAATCAGTAATACATGTCACTTTCTATCAGCAGTAGAGAAAGTACACCCTGATGTATATTAGCACAGACAAGATGTTTTCATTTAATGTAGGGGAGGAAAAACTGATCTAGTAAACAAAGTAGTAGTAAAATGCCACAAACATTTATTCTAGATGTCTAGAAAAAAGGTTAGTGAGTTAAAAAACAAATCAGAAGTAGTGCTGCATATGGCATATGTTTATTTTACAAAGGAATTGAGCAAAATCTCCACTCCTTTGTAGACCTATTTGGGTGTAAGCTCTGTTAATATCAGTGGTGTCTACTTTTGAGTAAATATATAAATTATTTCACTATATGAGGGGTGAAAGCTAATATTTAAAGTTTGGTCATGGCAAAGAAGAATTACTGAGATGTTAGATGAAAATCTTACTTCTACTTGAATAAAATTAAAGAAGTAATATTAAGAAATTATTAATATTTAATTCTAAGAGTTCTTTTATAAAAAGTAAATTATACCAAAATAGATTTACAACAGTTACGTAACATTTTTATTCTTTTCTAGGAGAGATGACTGAATGAGGGCAACATCCTTGACATAACCATTTTGTCTTCTCCAGGAGGTTCAGAATAGTGTTGCTCTACCGTAACACTTGAGGATTTTTTTTAAGGTCTAGAGTTTTTAACTGGACTGATTAATACGCCCCCCCCCTTTGCTGTAAAAAATCAAGATAGAACACCCTCTTCCTATTTTCCCTACCTGTGGCAGGGGTTGGGCTGGGAGAGAATGAGTGACTCAAATTTAGCCACTTAGGTTCCTGTGGTTAAGGATTTTATTTGCATGTAGACAAGCAATATTGGAATCCCAACAAAGCTTTGAAACTGAGTGGCATGGGCAAAAGTGGAACAAGGTCTTGTATATCTTTGGCTCTTCTGCATTGCAGGGCAAAGAAACGCAAAGGTGAAATAAAGAAAAAGACAGGCACAGTGAAAATTACAGTGAAACAATGGAATTCTTTAGATAAGCTCATGACCGGATTTTTATTTATCTGTTCTTCTAGGTCAGCATGCTAGCCCTACTATCTTCAGGACATAGTCAGTGAATAGAAACGGACCACAGGTTTCTGACTGAGTCTTCGCCCTGTTGCCACTCAGAGTCACTTCAGCTTCACTCAGTGCAGGGGTGGTTTCCTACCGGTGCGCGCCATTTCCTCACAAAGGGACGCTCGTGCACGTGAGATTTGAGTGATTTTTTGCTTCCGCACATATGCAGGAAGCAAAATCACGCGAGGGGACACGTGTGCGCATGTAGCAAGCATGTGCACGTGGGCAACATCAGGATGTGCACGCATCGCACTGGTATGCCGGTGGAGGAACACGTCCCTGATTCAGTGTCTATCTTTTTCTTTTTTTTTTGTATTTTGGCTTATTGGCATGCAAATATAATTTGTTGCATTTCAAAGTGATTTGGTTGCTTTAGGCAAGCTGGGTTTTGGCCACAATGGTGGACTTAGGCATGATTCTCCCCAGTGCTAATCCAACTCCTTAACCATTACATCAGATCAGGAACAATTGTTCAGAGGCACTTATGTATATATAGCATTCCTTTTGTTCCTGGTCATGTTTTGGATTCCCTGTGCTTAATTTTGCAATAATAAAGTGTTATGTACAATACAACCTCACAATATGCAGTATTATCCTTGTAATATCAGTAGATCCCATCTAGCTGGTTTCCAATCTGAAGTGAATATGAGTAATTTTACTCATGGCGCTTAGCCAGACAATCACAATCTGGACTAAATTGTGGGCCATGATTGCATAGATACTATAAGGAGAAGTAACTCCACTTCTGTACTATTATCAGTATAGCCTAACCTGTCAGCTTGTACTTGTATCTAGTTGTACCTGGTTCCCTTTCTTCACCAGTAGCATTCCAGATTCACAACTTCATTTCTTAAAATTCCTTTGAAAATCAAGGAACTGCATATATAATCAACAAGCTGGAACAGAATGACTAGGAATAAGCCTGCCCAGTGGTTTGGTTGCCTCTAAATTCCATGGATTCATAGAATCAGCATAGAATTGTAGCATTGGAAGGAACTTGAAAGACCTTGAGTTCAATCATCTGCCCAATGCAGATGCCCTTACCTTATCCCAAATAGCTATATTCAATCTTTTATTGAAAGCATCGGTTGTTACAGCACCCTCAACTTCAAATGGCAAACTGTTCAGTTACTTGATAGCTCTCAAAGTCAGGAGATTCTTTCCTATTTCACTTTTGGATCTCTCACTGTTAAATTTTCATCTACTGGTTCTTGTTTTACATACAAAATGCAAGTCTAAATGTTAGTGAATCAAATCACACAATGGTGCTTAAAAGTTTGTGCACTCTTTTGAATCTTCAATATTTTCACAAAAAACTGACCTAGAACATGATCTGTTCTCATTTCGTCCTAAAATTCATTTAAATAAATAAGTCAGAAACATTATGTCATTTCCCCCAATAAATCAATATTACATACCTCCATCTGGAGATGTCCATGCATGTAGGCGTCATTTTGTTGATTCAAGACTGTGTTAGAAATGAAGAAATTATTAGATAGGCAATAAATTATTCTACTGCTTCATATCTGTTTCTTAGGAATGTCAGATTGAACTTCCCTATAAAAGTCATCAGTCTCCTTGTCTTCTGTATCACTGGTTGAAGCATAAACTTGGAGCACTGTCATACAGGTAATCCCCGGGTTACGAGCGTTCCCTTAGCAAACATTCAAAGTTACATGATAAGCGCCCCCTAGTGTTTACGAACAAGTCCAAAAGCTATGAATCTTGCAGCACCATGGCAGTTGTTCATCCTTATGAACAACCGCAGAGGCTCTGCAACATTCATCCTGAATGTTGCTGGCCAAAATGGAGCTTCTGAGGGGCAGATCTGCTGAAATGGAGCTTCTGAAGGGCAGATACGCACCTCAGAAGCTCCATTTTGGCCTGCAATGTGCCAGGCGAGGCCTGCGCCAGCCTAAACAAAACTGCAGAGGGTGCATGCAGCTGAGAGGCTGAAGAGGAGACTGCTTGCTAGATCTTTGCATGGTAAGTGACCCCGCAAGGGTGGGGAGCAGAGGTATTTCAGTGGGTTAGGGAGGCCTTGGTTGGTCTTAAGCGGTGGCCTGTTCCATCACTAGGCCCCCATGGCCTTCCCCACATTGAAATACCTCATGTGCACTTAACAAATCGCACATTCGATTAGCAAATGCGTGGACGAAAGGAGGGAGTGATCGCATTCAAAGTATGAGATTCACTCCCACGAAATCTCAGGTTACGAATGGAATGACCAGGCTCCATTACATTTGTAATTCGAGGATTGTTCACAAAATCTAATTGATACTATCTAGTTGTTTGCAATATATCCAACTACTGTGTATGCTATATTTTTCCTAACTATAGAAATTAATATCATTTGTTTTTTGTGATCTTGGTAGTATATTCTTCTGACTGAATTGGTCCCATTTCAGTCTGTTTCTGGATTCCTAAGATGTCAGTGTATAACCAATTCATTTCATCTTTCACTATGTTGAACTTCACCATAAAGAAACTTTATGTTTCTTATACTACATGCTTCCACATATATTCTGACTTTGCAGCTTTGGATTTATGCTAACGGTGTCATAAACTCTATCAGTATTCTGAATGATCTTCAGCATTTTGACTGTAATCTTACCTGGTGGGCCATCATCTGGCCTTACACTAGCCATCCTTTTATTTTTCTTGATAAAGTAGAGTGGTTTACAATTGCATTCTATTGTACTATATGAAATGATGTCTTAAAAATTGTCATTAAAGTGATCACATTCCTCTAGCATCTTCCTATATCACTGGTGCCAGCTTGCTTTATCTAGCAGCTGAAATCACTGTTACATCTTGAATGATTGTGTTGAGAGTATATATTCTTGGTGTATAGTCCAAGTATTCTTTGCTCATTCCTCTCAATAACACAATCCTGTTCTCTGATGAGTAGGACGTGGAGTGGGGGCAGTGTTAATTTATAAAACTTCATGGCTTGGCATCATGGTACTTAAAAGATAAAACATCCACAATGTAGAGAAAGTGAAGGAGGCTTTTTTTTTTAAATGCAACCCTCATATTGTGGGTCACTCATTCCTTGGATACAAGATTTTCTGTTCTCAAACTTGTCTTCCAAAAACTATCAAAGATAGATATTCTAGAGGACATGATAGCGGATGATCAGCATTCATGCCTCCTGTATTATGGTAAATTTGTTCTTTTACTGGCTCATAGGTTTTTGCTATTTTAAAAAATCTGGTAATACTTAATACTTATATAAATAAAATAAATAAATGGAACAGCTAATATACAACGTAACTCAAACTTCAACAGCAGATAAAACCTTAACACAAATCATGCTGATTAAATTTTTCATGGCATTGGTAGAAATAATTTCATATGTTGAATATCTTCCATTCAGATTTGTAGCTTAGAGTTCTAGTTTTTCTACCACAGTAATATAGTTGTTGTTTCTGGACATGCATACTCAATCCAATTTGGTTTGACAAACAGATGGTTGTTTGCATAGCTGGTAGAAATGAATGTACAACTGAATCAGTATTGGTTTGCCCCCCCCCCCCCCACGGTCTGGAGC
>JANHGD010006107.1:6262-18586 GCA_027560375.1 Imantodes cenchoa
GATGGCCCCGGATCTGAAGACCTTCCGCCGTGACCTGAAGACCTGGTTATTCCGACAGGCTGGGTTAGCCTAAAGAGTGAGGATAGTTTTAATGGGGATTTTTAAACAGTTTTAGACAGCCAGTTGAGGAATTTAATTTATTTTTAAAGTTTATGTTTCTTGTATTTTTATTGTATTATATATGGCTGTACACCGCCCGGAGTCCTCCGGGAGCAGGGCGGTCTAGAAATATTAAATTATTATTATTATTATTATAAGTATTGTTCTGCACCTCCTCCCTTATAATAATTGGAACTGGTTTCAGCTGTGTTTTTTGTTTAGCAAATATTGTAACTGCTAGTTGACTGATGCTACCTGGTTGTGTTACCTGTTAAATATATACAGATTTCTATATATACATAGTTGATAAAATCAGACTGTACACAATCATTGTATTTTTTATCTTTCCAGATGTCAGTGAAAATGATGCATTATAAATATTTTGCTTGTTTTTAATATAAATGACAGATGGATTGTCATTCGCTAATTCTTACTTTGAAATAATGTTTAAGGTTAATAAGATAATTTTAGTACATAATTTTAAAGAGGAAATTGGTTAAATCACCAAAAGAACTGAACTAGGTTTATGTTGGCAATATTGACCTGAGTAAATTGCCATTTAAATGCTTTTTCTGGTACTCCAATTCAATAATCATAAAAAGTTTTCACAATGAGCTTTTAAAAACTTTTTAGTTTTGGGTTTTCTTGCTTTTTAAAGTATCTAGATAGGATCGATTAATACAATACGAACTCTTGTAACAAATTGTAATACTTTAATAACTCTAGTATCATCTTTAACATTCCTACAGGAAAATCCAAGAAAATCTGTCTACCCTGCTCCTATTTTAGCTTCTTTTTTTCTTTTGTTAAGCAAATGATAGATCTGAATCTTGTGTCATGCTGCTCACCATTCTGTAAATGTTTAATTATTGTAATATGTTAAGATTGTACTTGTGCTTGAAAGATCACCCCCCCCCCCAAAAGGTAAGGAAACACAAGGGGTGAGGACAATTCAAAACAACAATTGATTAGGATGATTTTCAAGGTCATCTCTTTTTTCCTGTCTCTGTTTTGAACTGTTGCTTCAGCTGCCGGTTTTAAATAGAACTTCATTCTCTAAACATGGTCACTGTTCCCCTGCAAAGATCCAAAAATATTTGTGGAGAACAAAAGTGTTTGCAGCTCAGGAGTCTTTTTAAAGAGCAGTTTTTTTCTAATTTTGATCTTAAAATGAAAGCTAGTAGGGAATTTTCACAATTCTATTTTGGGCACAATTTTTGTGCTCTCATTACTTATTTAGTTCATGCCACCAACTGTCCCTGGTGAAAACTCATCTGCCAAACATCTTAGTTCTTTGGATTTGAAATCTACCTTTGCGGAAAATGGATGCTTGCCTATGGCTGTTTATCGCTTAGCTGTTTTGGCAGACACTGGCTTTTCCCCAGAAGCCATCTGTCACCAAACATCACCACTTGGCGAGGACACAATGCAGTCAAGGGTGGGAGAGAGGTGTCTTCACAAACACAAACAGGAAGGCCAGGCCAGCTCACTGACAGATTTCTAATGTTGTCTGCAGGGCAGCGCTTCTGTTTAATCTAGCTCCTGTTTAATTCTGCTACCAGGGTTTCATCTCTCTATCATTATGGTGCTACTCTGTGGCCTTTCCCCAGCTCTGTACTTTTAAAAGTTCAATCAAGAAATGGAGTAAACAGAAACTCAATGCTTGGCTGTCCTCTCTCTCTCTCTCTTTCCTTCCCCCTGTCTCTCCTCCCCTCTCCATCCCTCTGAAGCCCATCTACAACCATGACAAGGTGAATGGGCTGACTGCAGAAAGTTCTTGGCTTAGATAAATGGAAGGCTTAAAGAAAGATACAAATATTCTGCCAGAAGATGCTCTGGTGTGATATTTCATGCTGCTAACTTGAGTTCGTTCCCTTTCTTTTGTCAGGGACGGAGCTACTGGTATTTTAGTCTCCGAAAGAAGATAACTGCCTTGATGCTTTCCAGAGGCAAGGAGGCATGCAAAAGACTTTCATAAGGTCATGGTCTGCTTGTTCGCTAATAGCCATAGCACTGCAGCTTGCAATTGATTTGCAGCACTATGCCCTCACTTGCAGTATCCCATATCATGCTGTCATGGGCCAGGAGAAAAAGAAGGGTCGGTGACCGTAAAGAATAATATTAAATCTTGACTTTCTCTGGCACCCTTTCTAATTCTGAGGGAACATTATCGTTTTTCAAAGCAAAGTGCAAATTATGCACTATCAAGGTGCTTTAAAGGATCACATTGTTCCCTTTGATTAGTTCATCACCTGCTGATCGTGCAGATTAGAAGTGGGTAATTGATTATATATAAGTGGTGAGAAGAGGAGATACAGATATAAATTGTTTATTTATTATGGCTGCTGTTCGACAGATATCTTACTGATAGGGCATATTCTTTCCTGTAGAAGTACCCCATCCGTGGCATCTCTAGACAATTACAAGGATCTAAGGTTGCAGGGTCTGAAAAACATTCAGCGGGAGACCTTGAGAAAGTTCTTCAGAAGCAAAACAAAAATAGATGGGACAATGACCTCACCAGGGGTGAAATTCACTTACCTTCCCTACTGGTTTGCAAATGTGTGTGCGCTGCATGGTCTGTGCATGCGCAAAGCCTTCCACGCATGCACATGTGAAAATCATCATAAAAAAGGGACTTTGATGTCTGCATGGGTGGGCAGGGCTTCGCTTAGTCGGCCCTACCGGTTCGGATAGAACCGGCTGAATTTCACCCCTGGACCTCACCCACTATAAGACGGCATTTATATTCACAAGATTCCATGTGCAAGAGCAGAAGTCTTCTTCTCAGTGAACTCTTCTTTTAATGAGTTTTCATGAGAAAACCTTTTCCCATTTATTAGTCTGCAAAGTACTTAATAATCAAATTATGCAAGATTTCCTGAGAAACAATTTGGGGCAATGGTTCATTTGTTGCACTTGGATTAGAAAGATTCAGGTTCAAAATAGACCAGAAAATAGTTATTTATATATAGAAGAACATATAAAAGGAATAGATATAGAAAAGAATGATAAATATTTACAATATATGTATATGAAATTTTGTGGACTGATCTTAAGCTATAATTAAGACAGGAATTAAGAGTGCTAACATTGTATGTTTGTATGTTATGTCATAAAAGAAAAAAGGAAAAAAAAGATTCAGTTCTAGTCTATCCTCAACATGGAACATCCCTGGGTGATTTGGGGTTACTCATTTTCTCTTAGCCAAGCATCTTTCATAGGATTTTATGTGAAAATAAAATAGAGATCCTCCTGGGTAAATCTCCTTGGCTCTTGAAAAAAAGGGGAGATATTAATTAATGCTATATTTTAAATTTTTAAATATGTTTTTCAGAGGATGCTTATACTAATTAGATAAGATCTGTTCTATTGCGATGTGACCTTCTAGAATGCCAGCAGATAAGCTGGATGGACAGGAGCAACGAAATCACTCGAATATCTTTAGAAACACTATGGATAGTCACCGGATTGAGATGTTAGGCAGGAGGAGATAATAAACAAAACAATAGTAGATAAATAAACTCAATATGTTTGATGTAATGTACTGTGTTTTCTAGAGTTCTGGGATTCACTGAAATAATGTTGCAGCACAGTCAAAATACCGAAGAATCAGTATTTTTACTAAAGGAATCACTATTTTTGCTAAAGTAAATATTTTACTTTCCCCCCCATCAACTTGGGTGCCCAGCTCATCTTTGTGACATTGCAGTGAGCCATGGATACGTAATACCCATTTGTGACCTTTTCCACAAACAAAATCAATGAGGACGCTGGAATGGAAAGTCACAAGTAGCTCCAATAAGTTGCTTCTGCTGCTTTTTCTTCTGAGGAGCCTCAACGAATGAATGAATGAATGAATGAATGAATGAATGAATGAATGAATCAATCAATCAATCAATCAATCAATCAATCAATCAATCAGAATAGAGCTGGAAGGGATCTTGGAAGTTTTCTATCCAACTTCCTGCTCAAGCTGGAAGCCCTATATCAGGGGTCCCCAAACTTGGCAACTTTAAGACTTGTGGACTTCAATTCTCAGAATTCTCCAGCCAGATTCTCCAGCCAGCTATCAACTGGCTGGAGAATTCTGGGAGTTGAAGTCCACAAGTCTTAAAGTTGCTAAGTTTGAAGAGCTCTGCCCTATACCATTTCAGACAGGTAGCTGTCCAGTCTTTTCTTAAAAACCTCCAGTTAAGAAAAGCATGTACAACTTCTGAAGGCAAGCTGTTCTACTGGTTAATTATTCTCACTGTCAGGAAGATTGTCCTTCATTCTATGTATCAATACTTAGTAGTACCCTCCCCATACACCTGCCTCTGTAGCATGCACCTACCCTACCCAAGGCCTCCTGTTGTCTCCCCCATGATAACTGAAAGCAATACTTAGACAAAGGATGTATTAAATATTTCAATTTTACACAATGATGAATGTTAGAATATGGATAGAATTTACATTTTTTTCAAGGATGGTATCTGATATAGATAGATACATAGATTATAAATGATGCATTATTCCTTGAACTCTAAGGCCAGTTTTACATTTATGCAAGTGAACATCCAGTGCCTTGCATCTATTTTTAGTATACTTGAGCAGCGCTATTAAAAACAATAGGGAAGAAGTTCCATTAAGTCATGGATACAATCTTATTTGAATTTAGATTGGATCCAACCCATTACAACTATATCATAAAATGTCACATTTGTTGCTACAGTTGAAAATGAAGTTTTTAAATATTATTTGAGCTCAAGAATCAGATTTAATAAATAGTTTGACTGCGTTTTATGCCTATTGCCCCAAGAAGCAGAGTGATGGCAACAATCCCAACTGTCTCCTGCTCAGGCAGAATAAATACCCTAGAGAACCTCAGGGTTCCTTTGAAAATGCTTCACAAAGTATTTCGTGCTTTGCAGTTACAGTTCTATTAGACAAAACTGTAATTGAGATGAAATCTTGGAAAGAGGAATGCTTGGATGTTTTCAGTTTAATCACTGAATTCGAATTGTATCAAAATTGTTACGTCCGGCTGTACGTAGCATGGATTTGCATAGCTGCTTCTGATTGGCTAATCAGGCGGCAGGAGAAATAAACTGCTGTCAGTGACTGGCTCGGCTACAGGGAAGCCTTTAAAAGTGGCTTCCCTGCAGCCTGCCAGCAATTCGTATTACAATCAGCCAAGAGAATAAAAGGTACTGAACTATTCCTGTGTCTTGTTCCTTCTTTCATGCCCAAATCTAATACTGGTGACGAAGATGGGATTCTGAAGAAGGACAACAGAACAAGGCACCTTGTGGCATATGCGGCCATCTTAGAAGCAAGCATCGTCCTGCTCTGGCCAAACTTGAGGATGGCTTCTCACACCTCTCCCTCTCCAGCAATCTTTGATCCAAAGATGGAAGAATGGCACATCTACACGAGCCAATTCTGCATGTTCCTGGAAGCCAACAACTTCCAGGATCTACCTGACAATAGGAAGAGGGCTCTCTTCCTAACCTACTATGGGCCAAAAATTTATAAAATGGCACAGACCTTAGTGGCTCCCATGGACATCGAGTCCATTTCATGGACAAGTCTACAGACAACCCTAAAAGAACATTATGCCCCCACAGCAACTCCGATGGTCAGCTGCAATGAATTTTATCATTGCTGCCAACGCAATGGTGAGACTATAAATGACTTTGTAGCTAAGCTCTGGAAGATAACAACAAAGTGCGAATTCATAAACCTGGAGGAAATGATGAAAGACCGAATCATCTTAGGGATGAGAGATCTTAACCTCCAAAAGAAGTTGCTGATCCGGCGAAGGGCAGTGTTCAAAGATCTCATGGAAGAAGCCAGAGCTGCCGAATCATTGGACAACTCAGCAGGTGACATCTGAAAGACTGGCGGAGTCCATCGCACGCACAGGGATCCTGATTGGATGACCAAAGTCTCCGATTATGACAATGAGTTGGAGGAGGATGAAATGGTGCACTGTGTATACCTTGAGAAAAGAGTAATCCACAGAGACTATGAAAACAGGCAAACCCATTGCTCTGGCTGCCTAGAGGGCCATACCAGGGCACTTTTCAAATTCAAAGATGCCATTTGCCACCGATGCCAGAAAAGAGGGCACATCATGGAAGCTTGCCGAGCTACTCAACCGACCCCCTACCAGCCAGCCCATTACCAACCCAAATCACCCATGGGGCTGGGAAGACAAGGGCAAAACTATTTAGGGGCTCAACGGGGCAGGCGCCAGTATGATCACCAATACCAGAACCGGAAGATCTACATTAGTGAGGGTCACTCCAACACCGGCCAAGGGGAAAGTTCCACATCACCATATCCACTGAGGGAACCCCATGCAAAAAGGAGCTAGACATCAGCTCTGTATTCACCATAATGTCCTGGAAAACCCTGAAGCAAGTCCTGCCAGCCACCATGTGACAACAGCTGAAACAGCAACACATTCGACTCAACGACTTCCAGGAAAACTCCATACGAGTGTTAGGAAGAGCAGAGGTACCCCTGAGATTCAAAGAATTCAGAGGCAAGCTACCCCTAACAATCGTTGAGGGGAACAGACCATCCCTGCTTGGAGGGGAATGACTCAAGCATGACCAACTTGAACCAGATAAAAGGGGATGAATTGGACCAACTGCTATCAGACTTCCAGGACATTTTTGATGGGTAAATATATGGACAAGCCCATTTGTTTAACTTAGACCCCAGCATCATCCCCATTAGGCTGAAGCCCCGAAAAGTCCATTTTGCACTGCGTCTCAAGGTGGACGAACAATTGATTATGCCATGTGGGAGACCCCTATTGTTATTTCACTGAAGCCAGATGGCTCTATTTGCATCTGCACAGATTACAAATGTACCATCAATAAGGCACTACAACAAAACCCATATCCAGTGCCAGTAGTCCAACATCTGCTGCATTCCTTGGGCAACGGACAAATTTTTGCAAAATTAGGTTTGACCCAAGCCTACCAGCAACTGCCAGTGGACGCACCCACCATAGAAGCCCAGACTGTAGTAACCCACAGGGGGGCATTCAAATGCAACCACCTGCAATTTGGAGTAAGCGTCGCTTCAGGTTTTTTTCAAAGCATGATGGAGAGCTTACTGCAGGGCCTCCCTGGAGTAGTTCCTTATTTTGATGATGTCCTCATATCAGGGGAATCTAAGGAACAACTCATCAGCAGGCTGAGGGCCACCCTGCAACGTTTTCAAAAGTGGGGGCTCAAGGTAAAGAGGGAGAAATGCAAGATTGGCATAAAACAAGTTGAATTCCTCAGCTTTCTGATTGACGGGTCTGGCATTTGTCCCACGGACAGCAAGGTCAAAGCCATCAAAGAAGCCCCCATCTCAACTAATAAAACCAAGCTGCAACCCAGGCCTGCCACACCCTCAAACTGCTCTTGGCGGTGTCATAGGCACCTCCATCTTGTGTTTTTAGCACTGTGCATGTGCGCACAGCGTGCAATGCATCTGCACCCATGCGGCGCGTCACTGAACGAACCGGCAGTGAAGAAAACTGGAACCCACCCCTGAACCAGTGGTTTAGACTGCGTTTGGCATTTCATCATCAATAGCACTTTCAACCATTGGGGATGGACAGAAGAGCCAAAGCTGGGGAAACCAACTGTTCCAGGGGCTTTAAGTTTTAAAAATATACAGTAACTGTATGGATTCCTGAATGCCTTTTTCTATTAGTAGCTTCTACAGTGGCAAACTCCCCTTTTCATGCCTTCTTCTAATCTAGTCACATATAAAGTTTCTTTTCTTTCACCCACTTGACAAGCACATATGCTGTGGTTCTCTCTCACCACATAGTTAGGTGGCTTCTTTTTCCAACTCCCAGCTCCCCAAAAAACATTTTTCTCCCAGCAGAGAAGATTAGAAAGGATAGGAAGTGCCTGTGTGAAAAGACATCCCGAGCCAAGATAAACACAGGTCAGAAGATTAAGCTTCATCAGAACTTTAAAGCTGAACCAAGTTAAACAAATGAGCTGTCATGAGTGTTTTTTTTAAAAGTGCAGTTAGAGTGTTCAGTATTGGCGCATTGTCAAGAAAACGGGGGAAATAAGCCAATGGCTCCTGCAGTGCAAAAGTTTGAAAGATTTTGTTGTTTTAATGCTGCGTTTCTCAAAGGCAATGTTCATATCTAACTTCAAATGCCATGATTTCTACCCCTCCCATTTCTCCCCCAGTATTTTCAATTCACACTCCTTCAGTTCAAAGCCAGATTATCAAGAGATTGTCCCACATTGGAATTCGCCTGTGATGTTTGAAAACAAAAGCAGGATCTTAAGGAGCACACTGCTTGAGGTCAGATCAGTGAATTCGTCAATGTTTATTCATGCAGAAGAAATAGGAATGATCAATTATAAGTCTAGATTTGAAACCTACGGAGTCCTTTTTTGCAGAAAAGTCTTGTGCATCACCTGAAGTCTATTGGGCCTCCTAAACTATCCCCTGGCCTTGATTTGTACAATACATCAGGAGCCTCTTAACAAAATATGCAAAATCAATTACATTCCCCAATTATGCATTATTTATTATGCACTATTTATTATTTGAACGTATAAAGGTAAAGGATTTCCTTGCAAGTCGTGTCTGACGCTAGGGGGTGGCATTCATCTCAAATTCACAGCTGAAGAGCCAGAATTGACCTAAGATGCTTCTGTGGTCATGTGGCTGGCATGATAACCGTATTTTTCGGATTATAAGAAACACCTTTCCCCCCCTAAAAGAGGCTGAAAATTTGGGTGTGTCTTATATTCTGAATGTAGCTTTTTCAAAGCTTTGTTCCCCAGCCCTAACAAGGTGCTAACGATCTTCCCAACTTGCAGGCTTGTTTTCTTTGCTACTCCCTCCAAAAAAGGGTTTTTCAGCCCTAGCGAGGTGCTAACGATCTTCCCGGATTGCAGGATTTTTTTCATTCCTATTTCCTCTGAAGAAGTTTTTTTTCCAGCCCTAAGTCTTTGCAGGCTTCTTTTCATTGCTACTCCCTCCAAAAAAGCCCTAACGAGATGCTAACGATCTTCCCAGCTTGCAGGATTTTTTCATTCCTACTCCTGCCGAAGAAGGTTTTTTTCCAGCCCTAAGTCTTTGCAGGCTTCTTTTCATTCCTACTCCCTCCGAAGAAGATTTGTTTCAGTCCTAACCAAGGGATAAAATAATGTGCTGAAGCTGACCAGACTAAGGACACTAGCCAGATGAATATCTGGTAGATAGATTTTTCCCCCCTATTTTCCTCCCCCCAAACTAAGGTGCATCTTATACTCTGGTGCGTCTTATATTCCGAAAAATATGGTATATACCAGGGGCAGGTTCCACTTACCTGTCCCTACCGGAGCTGTGCGACGTTGCGGGCGTGTGCGTGTGACCCCCTGGCACATGCGCGCGCCCGCTCGCGTGATTTTTGCTGCTGCGCATGCGCAGACAGCAAAAAAAAAAAGAAAAAGAAAAAAATATGGCGACCGCAACAGCTCGGTTTCAACAGCACCGGAGCCGTTGCACAATTTGTGGGTGCTACCGGGGAGGCAGAGTGCCCCGCGCCGGTAGCAACTTGCCCCTGGTATATACCGAAGGTGCACAGAACCTTCCCACTGAAGTCGTACCAATTTATCTACTTGCGTTTACATGCTTTCAAACTGCTAGATTGGCAGGAACTGGGGCAATTAATGGAAGCTCACTTCCTCATGTGGTTTCAAACTGCTAACTTTCTGGTGGATAAGCCCAGCATCTTAACCATTTGGCCACCATGCCCCTCTTTTAATATATATGGTACTGGTCCCTTTTTGTCCATAGGACAATCATATTAAATCTCCTCTTGAGCCATCATAAAAACTAAAATGATCTTTCACCCCTGTAACTTAAACATTCTTTTACAAAAACCATTTGGGAAGGTAACAGAGGCTCCAGAGCTACATTGAGTGGTTGTAATTAGCCACAGTGAGTGGAACAATGATGCAAAAGGGTGGAGCTAAATTTTTTGTTGAGTTTTGAGAGAGAGGTTTATGTAAAAAAAATATTTACATTATTTAAAATCTGTGTTACTATCTAGGGTTACCATGTTTTCCATAAAATAGCAGGAAATCATGCACTCATGTTTGGCAAGGATGATCAGAGAAGTTTAGAGAGCTTAAAAAAGGAATTTGAGGTTGACCACATTCAAGTTGCCCACCCTTCTTTTCCAGGGACTGTGACTCAAAATAATGCAAATGTAGAAACTGAAAGCCTCAGCAATTGGCAACACCAAGCTGACTTTGGCTAATCTCAGAACCTAACCAAGTTTGGCCCTGGTAGGTACAGACATAGGGATCTAGTTATGAATTCATGGACTCTTCATAGGCTAGAAATTGAAATTTTTTTTTGTTGAAAAAGACGATATCAAAATATTTCTGTAGCACGGCCAAAGAATTACCCAGACCATTCATCAAACTGAGGCAGGGGTGGGTTCTACTTACCATTGCCACTGGTTCGGATCACGATGTTTTGTGCACACGCTCTCACTCAGCTCATGCACATGCGCATGTCCCCTCATGCAATTTGGCTTCCATGCATGATCAGTAGCTGAAATCAGTCCGAAACACAGCTGAGGAGCTGATCAGCTGTGCTTCGGGTGAAGGAATAAAGCTCGATATAAACCCGGGGGCAGGCTTACAAGCAGCACAACAGGAAAAACCTTCAAAACAGTAAAAAAAAATTCACACAAAATTCCCAAAAAAGAATGGCAGCCCCCACGGACCGGCACTGGCCAATCCAGTTCAGTAACGCCACCAGCAGGTCACTACCAGTTCAGGCGATCCGGTCGAACTGGGAGGAGTCCACCCCTGGATAGACAGCAGTCTTTCAAAACATGAAGACTAAAGCCTGGCTATTGTCCAACAGCAATGTTGTATTCAAAAGATGCAAGAGATATCTTTGATGGAAATATATATCTAGTTTAGAATTGGGGTAATTTGATAAATTAATTACATGAAATTACTTTGTACAAATTCAAATTATTATCCTACTTCAAAAAATTTTCTCCAAGGGTTTCTTCTCGCATCATTCACCACAAAAGATGTCCTCAATCTTCATTTATTAATCAAATTGTGTAACCTCTTTATCTCTTTCAGTGATTGAGAAGGGAAGTATGAAGAGAGATAGGGAAGAACCTCATTTATTTGGGAAAGATAGAAGGGAAATACTAGCTTTATTGGTAGTAGCTCCTCAGATCTTTTACAGAGAATTGTATGCACATTATCTTTCAATGTTGGTTCTCTAAAAGCAAGATAGATGTTAAATGGTGCAACAGAGTAAACATATATTTTCTATCTCTTACAAAGCAGATGCAAGATAATGTTGAAGACCTCAAGTGTTCCTTGAATAATCAAAGCTCTGAGAATGTCTACAAAACAACAAAGGTTGTAGAAGTTGGTGTGCTTGAAAATGTCAGGTTAAAAGCAGTATTAAATATTTCAGAGAACATCGTCTGCCACTGGGTTTTTAAAGAGATCTGGACCAAATGTAATTCCTCTCTGGATTTGGAGAACCGGTAAGCAAATTAATGAAACACATTAAAAATATGAAGAGCAAAAAGTAATATTGGTTCCACTTCACATGAGCCTCCAGCAAAAGCTCAAATGAACAATTGCAATTTTTGTGAATTCCCTTCTTAGTAATTCTAATTTTTAAAGATGTGGATAACTGGATGGTTGCTTGTCTCTTTTGAAGTAACACTACTTACCAAAATTGTCTTCCATCACTCCCTTTCACATATAGCTCTAATATTCAGCACTTAGCATTCATCCGTCTTAACTTTTCATAATATATTCCCTGTACTTGTCCTAATTCATTCTTACAGAGCAAAATTGAAGGGAGAGCACTATGCTTCATCAAGTAAGCGACAAGGAGTCAAGCAACTGACTCTCCCTTTATTCCTATTAGACTGGGCAGAATTGAAGAATAGGAATGGTTTGGATTCCCATGGACCCAAATCCTCCCCTAATCTTTCAATGCAACATTCTAATATGGTGTTTCATATACACTAGTGGTCACCAACCTGTGGTCCGTGGACCACTGGTGGTCCACGAGAAAATTTTTGTGGTCCGTGGAGAAATCTTGGCCCCTGGGCCAGATATGGCCCAGAGCAATTAATCCAGTCCAGGAAGAGGAGAGGAGAGGAGAGGAGAGGAGAGGAGAGGAGAGGAAAGGAAAGGAAAGGAAAGGAAAGGAAAGGAAAGG